>JAULCC010194658.1:0-12958 GCA_032358795.1 Nuttallia obscurata | reverse complement strand
GTAGAACCACCGACCTACCGCAAGCCAGCTGGAAGGCTTCCTCCCTTGAAAAATCCGAAGTGCCCAGACCGGGATTCATTTATATTTGTATTAATATACTTTTAATTCTCACCTGTTTAACAAAGAAAAGGTGAGACTTTTAAAGTATATTAACAAGAATAGAATATTATACGCAATCTTGGTTTTCATTATCGTTTTATAATCACTCTCGTTGGCGCGGATGTAGGCGTCTTTTGTGGTCTTTATTGTAGGAGGAAACCGGAGTACCCGAGGAAAACCGGACGGGAGACCACTACAGAATACTCCCGCATACTAGCCCCATATGTGCATATGAAAATACTCAGCCTCCTTTAATTTAACAAACAAACGCCCTTTCTGAGACGAGTTAAAAACTGTTTAAAATATTCTAAGAACAAATCAATATAAGATACTAATTCCGGAAAAATCGGCCAAACAAGACTTAAAATTAGAAAAATGACTCAAATCAGATTTGAAACAAATTTCTTAAGAGAGGTGGTCATATACTTCTACTAAAACACATACTAAATAAATTATTTTGTGTGTGTGACATTATGTAAACTATCAAAATTATTCGGATTCTTATCGAAATTTCATTAACATATAAAAAGGCACGCCTTTATAAAATATTAAGGCAGGTTACTTGAAATGTACGTTACTTTTAGCCAACTATCACTGACGGAAGGAAACTGATAGCATCATGCAGATATATCTTATGTAGAATTCTTCGTTTACGTGCCCAGTGTACTGCGGGTACGCGTGCGACATTACAAAACCACTCCTACCGGAAGTGGACGCACTATCACTTAGCTACCGGATGGATGGAGCTCAGTTCAGTTATTAAAATAAAAGCAGGTGTTAGTTGACATACCCTGTGACTTGAATGATACCCATTATATTGAATAGCAGAATTAATGTAACGTTGTATGGAATCTAAACTAGACCATCTTTTGGCAAACATAGCTATTTGTTACGTCTGATCTTGTTGTACACGGTAACAATATATCATCGGACAGTACCCGGGGATGATAGTCTAGTGATAATACACAGACCTCAGGGTCGAAGGCTCTTGTGTCCAGCCCAGTCTGTACAATCTGTTACATGTAATGGCCGACTTACAAACTGGTTTTAACCCTTAGCCTGCTGAATAAATGTCGTCTGCTTAAACTGTCTTGTGCCATAATTTTAAATTTTAAATATGTAAACAATTAACTAATCTCGAAAAAGAAGCCTTACTTGATCGCCGAGTGATAAACGGACCCTAGTGCCCCGGGACAGATAGGGTTCAGCGATTTATCGCTCGGCAAAACATTTCATGAATTAATGTCAAATGTATAGCCGTTTTCCTTTTATGTAAACATTATATGTTTGTCCTTGTAAATGTTACATATGTAGTATATATATTCATAATGCTGATGTATACCATTTAGTATGGGACTTGTGCATTTGTGAATAAAATGTTGAAATGTAAAATTTATCAGAATCGTCCAATATTTGGAGAAACAATTGGCCTAATGTCAAACAGCTTGGATCCTAATCTGGACCCAGGCTGTTTTCAAATTCTTTCTCGTTCACCCTTAGCAGGCTAAAGGTTAATCATCTTTGAGCGTATGTCAAATATGAAAAAAAGTGTTATATCAATGTGTTAAATCATTATTACAATAAGGTTTGTCTTATTTTATTTTATTGTTTCACACATTTGGTTTGAATCTAAATAAAATAATCCTATGTTGTAAATTCCATATACCAATGTTATACGAGGGTGAGTCGGAAAGTTTTTTTCTTATTATTGATGGAAATCCATTAAACATTATACCAATACGTGATTAAGTGACAGGATTCCTATCTGTCTCTGCCTGTCTCTGTCTGTCTGTGTCGGTCTGTCTGTCGTTCTTTGTCGCTCTGTCTGTCGGTATGTTTCTCTTAGTGTCCAGTATCGTAGATTTAAAAAGAGACACACCTGTTCTATCTACAACCTTAGAAAGTTACAAAAACAGACACTTTTACAGTTACCAAATATAGAACACACGGTTCAGAGAATAGAACACAAACGAAATTATACAAAACATGACAAATATTAAAAAAAATATTGTATGTATACATGTATTTTAATTGTATCTACATTTTTACAGTATATAAAATGTATGTGTTCCTATTTTACAGGATATCAAGTCACAGACATTTTCAATTACTGGATATATCTCCATGGTACGTATCACTTTCATCGAATCTGCCAGGTCCATTTTATTAAACTCGTTGAATCAAGTGGTGCTACAAGCCGCAACTCATCACCGCTGTGGGTTTGAATCCCGGTATGGGCACTTAAAATTTGTCAAGCTTGAAACCTTCAATCTGTAAAGTGGTATGTCGGTGGTTCTACCTGGATGGCTATGCGCTTAAATGGTGTTCCATCGGGATTTTCCTCCACCTTTGATGAGTTGGACGTCGCGGTTCGACAGAAGCACTGTCAAAGCGATTTAAGTTACAAATAAATAAACAAACAAAACCGTAACTAAGCATATATTATGTTTTCTTACATGGCGCATGCGCGACACAAGTCGGAAGTGCAGTTGACACATTGATTTGATTCACTTATACCTTAATCTGCTTTGGAAACTGAAATGCTCCGAGTATGTTATGTGATTTATTTGTACTGGTACCTTGCAAATAAATGTTCATCCTCGATTAAATCATTATAAATGAAAGTCTTATATAATGTTTACCTTTACATGTATTTGACATATACTAAATTGATAAGTAACCGAATGTTATGTTGATAAATATGTATGATAATACATTGTGTTTATGATGAATATGCAATATGCTAATTAAAGATATTCAGTTAATATATTACATTTTAAATTTAATTGTTAGCATGCTGATTTGAAATATTGAGCAGGTTTTTATAAGTCTGCAACGTGGTATCTGTAATAAACCTTTCATCTATTTTGATATTGCTCAAATAATATGCTTTTTCACGACACGCTTATGATGGAACAACTTGTTATCGATAAATGCCGGTGAAACAGTACATATATTACCTAGTTCAGTTAATACACACATATATGCACACACACACGCGCACGAGCGCACACGCACACACATCCATCCAACCAAAAACGCTGAACATTGAATGAAAGACAAGATATGTAGAGGAGAAAAATAGGGCTTATATAATTCTTTTCTCATCAGAAATAAATAAATCTGTAAAAGAGTGTTATATAGGCGGCTTGTTTGTGAATTATTTACTTGTTTTCATATTTCAAATGATATGTTTTGTTAATGAGCCCTTATTTTATCTGTAATATCTATTTTTAAATTATTTCTTAGAGAAGTTGATAGAACAGTATAGAATCTCACAGAATGTTATAGAAAGATTTAGAATTTTCCAGAATATTGAGAACATTGGAGATTATTCATGAGAGCTTTTTTTGGCATCAAACTTGTAAAAAATTGGTAACATGATCTTAATTTGTCATCAAGTAAACACTAGATAATTCTAGTATTTTCAGTAAACATAAGTAAAGGCTATGAATCTATATGTTTGAACATCTTTAGTTATTTTTGGATTCAGACGTTACATGGAGTTACTCTGTGAAAATTCTGTTTTATTCTTTGGATATTATTTAGTGACAAAATCTGTGTGGACTATTTGAATTTATTCAAGAGTGTATATTTAATTTACAAGTGCTAAGGACCTTTCTACAATCGAATTAAAAAGGACATTTAACAGGATCAGAATAATTTTGGATATTTTGAATTGTGACTTAGGTATTTATATTTTATTTTAACTTTGTAATTTTTAATTAATAAATTTTGTAAAGTTTGTTGCTGGCTTTGCCTTACTAGTTACGCCTGGCTCGTTACAAGTGAAAAACTGATATTGACTAGAACTTTCCGTGTGTTTAATCAAAAATATAAACAGGTGAGAAAAGATTGCCTTTCGTTTACAGAATCGAACCGAGAGCGATAAATTTTATTTCTTCTTATGTTGCATGGCAATGAAGTGAGTCCATAATGAGTATAAAACGTAATGGATTCAAATAGATCTAGAACCAACTGTACAGTAACTCTTAATATATCTAAAGGAAACGTGTCCTTAGATACTACAATCACAAATGAAAATTGAATAGAGTAAATTGATTAAAAAGTTAAAGATAAAATTAAATAGTTACATGTGTATTGAAAAATATCCTCTTCGTGGAAATATTTCAACACAGCTGTTTTCCATACAAATGCAATAATCTATTAAGTCAGTATTATTCTAAATGTACGACCTTTTAGTAACAAGTGCTAACACTTAGCTGCTGAAAAAATTGTCGTCTGCTTAAACTGTCGTCTGCCTAGATTCTAAAATTAATCGGATCGCCCTATATTTGGAGAAACAATTGGCATAGCAGCTTGGACCCGGATTAGACGCCGAGTTAGGTCTGATCTGGATCCATGCTGTTTGCAAAGTCTATCACAGTCGCGCTTAGCAGGCTAGGGGTTAAAAATGAGTTTGTATTATTTCTATTATAAATATACAGCATGCTAACTGTTAAACGCGGTTATTTATTATATGTTTTTTAAGTATTCAAATTAGGCATTTTCATGTACATGTACTACGTTTACCAACACTATTATCTCTGAGAGTACGCTTTACGTTTAATCTGGTGAGTTTGTAAATATTTGCTAACATTATGCATTCAGTGTCATACAAGGTGGTTTTTAGAAAAATGTTTTTTCTTTCAACATTCCAGAGTTGGACGGATTCTCGATTGGCATGGAACACTGCTAATTTCAACTATGCGGAGTACATGTTCTTTACAGATGCTTATATCTGGAAACCGGAAATGGTCATTGTAAATTCGTAAGTTTGCTAACCCGTCTAACAGTTAATCAACCAATAAATCTTCCTATTTTTCGAAACTATTGAATGACATTAAAACAGTGTAGACCCAAGTTAGACGCCACATAAAGCGAAGTCTCGGGGCTGATGTTATGAAACTCTCTAGAACATGGAAGAATATTCAGATTACAGTGTTGCAGATTGTTAAAAAGGAATTATTTAATACAGTTTGACCATTAAATAAATAAAACAATGAGCATGAAACACAAAAACATTTACATTACCACTGACATAAACATATCCATTACCGGCTAACACATGCTGTACACATAGTGAATGTGTATACTGTCTTGTGGCATTTAAAGCCCTGTTTAAATATATCTTATTAGCAGATAGACAACATCAAATATGTATAGTATTACATAATATAAGGATAAAAACGAAATATATAACGTCTTAAATAGTTCTTCTCCTAAGAATTAGTATATAATAAGATGCTGCCCCTTTAAAAACCTGTCAAATTTGTTGAATATCACCCAAAATGATATTTCTCTGGAGGTAAGTTTCAAGTACACTATATTTCATTCTATACTGCGCGCATAATTCATTACAATATTTTAAATTATACAGCGCAGAAAGTATATCCATCATTGACAATGACGACCTGTATATGAGAGTGGACTATAAAGGCACAGTAACATGGGAACCCCCTGGAGTCTACGTGGTCAACTGTGACGTAGATGTGACGTATTATCCATACGACACTCAAACATGTTACATAGGTAAGTAAACATATAGGATATACTCAAGGAGAACCACCGACAGTGCATACCATCATAAGGTAGCATTCAGAGAGACAGGCAGATGAGTGACTGAATTCACAAAACTCTGAAATAAAAGACAATTCACTGATTCTGTTGTACAACAAAATTGAAATATGTGTTTTTTAATTTAAAATAGGACACATTTAAGTCAAATTCGTCATGCGAAGTCTGAACTTAATATTTTGCATGTGTTTCAACTTCGCATGTCCGACACGCGAAGTCTTAACTGGTCCGATCAGGATTCCGTATCAATTTACTTTGAATAAGGCTTTCCTGTTTAAAATTTAGACTCAAAAATGTTTGGAAATCTGAATTTGATCATATATGCCATTTAAAACACAATTTATGTCCAAACAAGAATTGTAAGCCACAGGCTAACGAATACCCCCCCATCTCCTCCCTGGACCCAATTTCAGTTTACCCCACCCAACTCCGCCCACACATGAATACCAGAGGAATAACATAGGTGCACTAAATCATATGTACAAAGATTCGCACCATGGTCATTGTTATGTGAAAATTAAAAAAGATTACTGAAAAATGACAAAGAATTAGGCCTGACAAAGCTAAGTTTGCAAATTTTAAAGTAATTAAGGGTTCATAATTCAAGTAAGGATGAAGTAACATTCACCAAAATCACAGGGCCAAAGGTTTACATCAACGCCATTAATATTTAAAAGTTGAAAAATATTCTTTGAAACAAGACTGAATCCTAGACAAAGCTAATATTGCCTCTTTTAACTCATAAATGGACTATAATTCCAGTCAGAACCATGTGACTCCCATCAAATCCACAGAGGTGGTCATTAATGCATAAACGTTTAAAAAGTTTCGTTAAAAAATGACAACCATGAATCCTGGAAAAATGGTGTCTGCGAACGGACGAACAACCATATTCCAGTATATCCCCCATAACTTTGTTGTGAGGGTATCGTAAAGGCCCGCGATTTCTAACAGACAAAACTTTAAGTTTATCATATTAACCTGTAATCGTAGTTTATCGCAATATACTTTTCGGACTTTTTCTCAGTATTGCAATATTATCTGCTGATAAAAATGAAATGAATGTAACACCATTTATATAAAATGCGCTCGAAGGTTCATTATGCAAAATTGATTAGATATTTTCTATTATTCCAGGTCTTTCTACGTGGTCTCACGATCAAACGCTTATTTACATGGCAACTTCCAAGGGCAGTATAAACTTGGATGATTACCAGGAAAATGGAGAGTGGACACTAACAGACAGTTACATAAGGTCCACATCAAAGACAGATCAAAATGCACAATTCACCAGAGCAAAACTTGAGTAAGATATACTTAATCGCGCAGCCGAATCAGCTATCCCTAAGTCTTAAAAGATCACGTCTGAGGAACAATTTCAAAACTACAAACCTCTGTTCTTAAATTCTTAATGGTCATTTTCAGATAAACAGAATGAGAAAATCTTGGATTCTCAGGCTTACATGTAGTACTGTTTACACAGTATTGCATTTATGATGTCAGTAGATAAGAGTGAATTGTTTGAGTACTGACATCCCTACATCTACTGAATTCAAAACAATCTACTGCTGATAAAGTCATCTCCGATTGTCGCCTTGAGTGATTCTAAAGCAAAGTGAAAAATGTACCGATGCATTTTCACGCTTTTTCATCTGAACACGGAAAATACTCACTACGAAAACAATGCGAAAAATTACCGTCGAATATCGATTTAATTTTTAGATGCATCGAAAAAAAGAGAAGAAAACAACAAGGAACGATGCACTATTGCATTTTCTTAAGTTTGTGGTTTTCATTAAAATTGCGATAGCCTCAGACCGAAAAATAATTGTAAAAATGTACCGTTTCACTTTCACATTTTGTTTGTCAATGGAAAACAGGCGCTGGGTGAAGTTGACTATGGTAGGTTTTTTCAAAAAACAATCTTGAGGTTCATTTTTTGTAAACCTTTGGCTTATGTCGTTTATATAAAATGAATGTATGCTCGTATTAGGCAACAAAATGGTCTATAGCTCGTAAGCTGTAGTGACCGGCATTTTAACGATTATTGTAAGTGGATTTCTCAGTATGGTTTCTGTTTCATTTTCAGGTTTTATTTCGAGATGCAAAGGAAATCCGGTTACTATATATTAAACGTACTAATGCCGTCAATGCTGACGTCATTTTTGGGTCTCATGGTGTTTCTACTTCCGGCAGATAGTGGTGAGAAAGTGGGATTTTCTATCACGGTCCTTCTGGCCCTGGCTGTTTTGCTGACTATAGTCACAGACTACATCCCAACGACTTCAAAAAACACATCACTGTTTGGTAATATTTATTTTATTAGATTTTCTGTATATTTACCGAGAAGTAATTTGTCGTCTGACCGTTCTGACGAGTCAAAGTATTTGCCAGACAATTAAAAGGAAAGACGATAAATGCAATTATGTTGTCCTTGTATTTTTACTGTCTCTGATATATTTGCTAATTCAATGTAAAATAGCGAATATGTTGCATGTACAAACATTTTAGGTCGAAAGGATGGCTAGTTTGCATATCCTTTTATTGTTTGCAGACTAAATAAGGAAAAGAAAGTAATACAAAAAATTGACCTTTGGTGTCTTTTCACATGTTTGTTATTAGGACCCGTCAGGTCGACAAGGCGACAATCTACGACGAAGTCGTATAAATTTATTTCATTTTATGGTATCCTTTTGGCGTGCGTTTTTGGTATGATTTTGTTATAGCTAGGTGAAATCACTATTCGATAATTCAATGTCAGGACTCAGATAATTTTCAATGTTCATTTTCGATTACTTCGCATATGAAGGAATAATGATTTATAAATTAGTTATATAAACATTTGTTTTTTTTAAATTATTTCAATAGATAGACACAAATGTTTGACTGATATGTAAACAAACTAATATCAAAATTATAAATTTAAATTTAAATAGGTAATATAAGATAATGAATTAATTTAACTTGCCTGCTCTCATTTTGTCTTGCCATAATTTATGTTCTGTTCTTCTAAATATATCTTCTCTTATTTCCAATTTTCAGCTGTGTATCTGCTGTGCAATTTATTTGTTTGCTCCTTCGAAGTTGTCGTTACTGTGTTTGTTCTCCGGCTTCACCACAATATGGATAAAGAAAAACCAGTACCTGCACGCGTGCAGAAATTCGCACAACTCATTCTCGCCAGACTGTCTTGTTCCAAAGTCTGTTTCAGGACGCGAGTGTCGGGCGAAGACCTCTCAGAAGTCTTTACAGGTCGAACACTAACAAAGTCGGCAAAACATGGTAAAGAGTTGACCGTGACAGACATAGCACATTGTGACAAGAAACAATTCCTTGCTGATGGTACGGCGAAAATGACATCTGAAATGCAGAATGATCATGACGGCGCAAATAAAGAGTACACGTGGTCTGAGATCGCAGTTATGGTGGATATTTCTGCTTTCTATCTTTGTACGGTAATGTTGATAGCATTTGCGATTGGTTTTTCCATTGCTCTTGTCTGTAACTGACAAAACATGCAAGATGGGGTTTCCGTTTTATGTATGCTTGATGATTTGGTATTTATCACGTGTATGATGGGGTTTCCGTTCTATGTATGCTTGATGATTTGGTATTTATCACGTGTATGTTTATTCCAAAAATATTACTATGATGTGTATTTTGTTCAATAGAAATAAACTCTATAAGACTTTTCTTCCGTTTCAAACCATTACATATATGTATCAATCTATGTTCTACTTTTCTGAAATGACAGTATGTTTAAACTTACCTTAAAACCTTTCTGGAAATATAAATACACGTGCTGAAGAGAGGCTGGTTATCAACGAGTATAAACTCTGTTGTGAATTTATATTCGATACGGGTTCAAAACAGTTGCTGCAGAGAACCTGTATATAAACGGACGTAACAATAACCGCATAGTCTTTTCAGAACTGATGAAATATATGTGAGTGAGACGCTTTAACTAGGCGTGTTATAGTTTAACCTATAGCCTGCTGAAAAACTGTCGTCTACTTAAACTGTCGTCTGCCTAGATTTTAAAATTCATCAGAATCGCCCATTATTTGGAGAAAACGATTGGCCGAGTGTCAAATAGCTTGGATCCTGATTAGATGCCGAGTTACTCGGCGTCTAATCTGGATTCAAGCTGTATGCAAATTCTATCACGATCGCCCGTAGCAGGCTAAAGGTTAAACCCACAATGACATCATCACTATTGCAATGGATTGAACTTGTTCAGAACATTCCAATTTCAGCGTTTCTTTCGAAATAAGAAACACATATTATGATATGTAAACAACTATTTAAGTTGGCATACGGCATACCTATGTATATGTGTTTCTTCATAGGGAGAAAATATGTAAATATACCATTTATATTCCAGTAAGAACTAATTCTAGCGTAGTTATTTTATAAGACAATTGTATTTTTAATGCCATAACATAGACAAAGACATAATTTTATTAAAGTCTCACTATTGTACAACTGGTATGGAATTATATGTATCAAGTGTCAAAAATACAAGTACAAAAACACTCAAAATGAGTTATGAGAGACTATAACCATAACATGTAGTAATATAAATGGTATATTTTCATCAGAGCAATATAAAAAAGTAGAGCTTGTAAGAAAACACATGCATTTTGTAAATTTGCAATAAGGTGTGAATTAAAATTGTAGTATCTGCTATTAAAAGTCGGATATAAAATGAATTTGGTTTTCAAAAACATGACAGTATTTATAAATAGGTAAGTTAACTGAAATTCTGACAGGTTGTAAAAAACACTGAGTGCATAATATATTCTGTGCTTCATGAATGTCAATATTTTCGAACAAAGGTGGCTGAATCCTTTCAAATGAATATCTGGCATATATATTTTTAAAACCACCAACTACACCATCCTTGAGTTGATTTTTAGGAAATCAATTCATTAATTAGTCCGAATGTTATTTTTGTTGTGACGATGTTATATAAATTTATACGTTGATTATCTAATGTGAAAACTTGTATTCGTAGACATTAAAGACGTGAACTTGAAACACGGATTCCTCTTCATTTTGAAAGACCAGTTATATTGAATTTCACAGGCTCCTGTGCATAAAATGAGATTCATGTAGCCAAAGAATGCCAATCTTTACTTCTTTGAATACGGTTGTTTTTTAAAGAAATGTAGAATGCTATTTAGACGAATGGGAATATTCCATACATTATATGTGTTCACAAAAACTGTGTTTGCTATTGTAAACTTATCAGATGATCAAACCAAACATAAATTTATATGCGTGAGGGTAAACCGAAGAAAAAACCCGACATCCAGATGACGTTAAATCAACGCTGGATTTTGGTCAAGACGTCGACAACGTCAGATGTACGACCTAGATTTAACGTCGGGTTATGACGTCGCACAGCCGTTGGTTTTGGTCAGAAATACGATTTTCCTAAAGGGTACAAACATATTATTGTAAAATGTTTTAAGTTTCGAAATTGATTCCATTACGGTTTATTTACTCGTTTCATTGCGTTCTCACCGAATACCGTTTTTAAAAGTTCAATATAATCCATTTAAACATTTTAGAATTGACTGCACGGTATGTTTTAGTATTTGATAACCAATAAACTATTTTCATACTATGGGAACAAATATGGGTAGTCAAATGAATCAAAACTATGCTTCATCTTTTTATGGGAAATTTTGAAACACATTTTTTATATACATGCAGTTTGGTCCCCAAATAAATGAGAATGAAAACACAAAACTATATAAACAACAACAAAAAAAGAGAAAAAAAAACAGACAGAGAGAGTGGGGCAAACCAATCTTAGAGATTGCGTCGCAATTTAAAAGAAGACATCGGCTTGATATTAGGAAAGGTGATGGCAATCAGTGAAAGTATCTGCCCAACTCAATATTAGACATCACGTACCCACTCGCACACCTACATCCACATAGCATACACGGATTTGCATATCTCAACAAATAAACGCATTTACATATAAGTAAACAAACAAACCCCAGCGTCTCCCTTACTTTATATAAAGGAAAAGAAAAAGAGGAGTGTTAACATCACTAGAAAGTGAAACACAAAAAGATGAGAAAAAAGCCACAGTGGGCCAATTCCCTAAAGCCACCAGTGTCTTGACTACGGGTTTTTATCGCAAATTAAGACCAGACTACACAGAACTTTAAGCCAACGGCAGAATAATAAACCCTTGTAACGAAAGCGAAAATACATGGAAATATATTAAGAATGAATCGGAAATAAAACACATGACCATTCATAGGTAGACATATTAGATATGTATCTAGTATAAACCTTTCTTTTTGTGACTTATGACAGGCTATGTAATTAAAGTATGTTATCTTTGACTTAAACATTGGTAAATCAATGCCTTATACAAGTTTTATTTGAGAAACATAGTTTACTTAATAATGCAGGAATACCACTCAACAAGATAGAGTGATTAAAAGCATTGTCTTCATTAATGTTTCTAAAACCAGTTAGAAGACCAGATATTAATTGTTTGCTGTTAAGCAACAATATACGATTAAAAATTATTTCCACATTTATTTTGCATTTTTTAAAAATAAAACTTCCCTATATGCATGGTTTGATTAACACTCTGTGGTAAAATGCTCACACAATGGCATCGAAATGGTTTGGCGACATTAAATGCACTGAGTTGAGAACCTGCCACTATACAGTTTTGCAAGGATACTTATACAGCTGATGCAATGTGTCTTTAGAGAAGGCGAAGATCTGCACAGGTCCAACAATTTGGACACACAGAGTTCATTGGGGTTTAAGAAGAAGAAAATCATTAAGAATGCTGTCTAATAAAACACGTGATTTCCACTCCGACTCTGCCAGTGTGTGAACCGCTTCTCGACACAACGTTTCCAAGAAAACTTGGAGGGAAACTGACCAGTTTCCATAAATTCGTTCAGATAATTTTATAGGGAATATTTTCTTAGAGTTGTCACATCTCTGGGATAAAACCTAATTGTACATTCGTACCAGCGATAGAGGCTATAAAATTAAAATAACCTATACTTGAAAATAAAATTTGAGACGTGACGCGTATTAAGTCGACACAGTTGACTCAAGAATAACATTTTACGATAATCAATTTTAACTCTAACGGCATCGCGCCAGCTAGGCAAAGACAAATATCTGTACGGGTGTATACCGGAAGATTTTGAATGTATACTGTCAATCAATGAAAACGCACCAGTCGCAAATTAGTTAAAATATATTTATCTTTCTTCTCAATGTGAAAAGT
>JAULCC010194547.1:0-12959 GCA_032358795.1 Nuttallia obscurata | reverse complement strand
TAAAGCTAATTGTGAAGTTTGGTTGACCTAGGTCAAGCAGAACTTAAGTTATCATCCGGAAACCCCAATTTTTCAATGATCTTAGTCCATAAAGGGGCATAACTCAAGGAAAAATAATCTAACCAGACCCAAAATCAATAGGCTTTTTCCCTGTATGATATAGAAGTAAATTATAAAATTTGGTTGACAAAGGTCAAGCAGAACTGAAGATATCGTCCGGAAACCATTTTGAGCCGCCCGCCCTCCCGCCGCAGGGTTTCACATAATACGACCATCTTTCAGATGGGCGTATAAAAAGGAGGAACTGATACAGGAAGCAACTGATAACAAGTAGATATAATTTAAAAGAAATATATTTTTGCAGCTTTTTTAAAAAATTGATTACAAAAAGACAGAGGGATCATGTAGTCCATAGGTTTTGTTTCTACAGTCACTTCTAGGCATCACTGAAGGACAGGCTAAATTTTTCAGTTATCAGGTGAGAAGATTAGATTCTGCACATGCAGCGACACCAGACCATACCTTCAGCAAAGAAGCCTGTGAATGGAATCCTCTCTTCTTCTTCAAGAAAATCTCCAAAAACACTTTAAAAACTTGATCTTATTCCACATACAACTCTACAGATGTAAAAGTGTAGGAAAACTAGGTGAATAAATAGTTTATTTTTTTATTTTCTTAGGAAATATGAGGAAAACAAGGAATGCTCAAGAGCGCTTGGACTTATGCTACAAAAAGTTTTGTGGAAATGGCGTCAGGTGAAACTTTCTATCTTCTTTGATAATATGAGACCAGAATCAACAAATTCTTTCTCTTTGAAGTAAGAAGGTTGAAAAAAACAAAGACAATGTTTTTTACATGTAAGAAAGTTTATTGCAAGAGGATATACATGGAGCTGAGTTAAACTGGCCTGTATCGTCCAGAGGGACATAATTGTAACGCGTATAGCTGGTGCTTATACAAACTGTGACACTGTAACATACTCATTGATATTGTGATAATAATTCTTTGACACATACGGTTTAAGCATCTGTAGATATAGGAATATATAACTGAAACAATGTTACTCAGCAAAGTTACAACAGTATCGCTGCAACATTTGTATGTCTTCAGCATGAAACATCTGACACTAGCAACAAAGTCAAACATATTAATTGAAATGACATGTCTAATTATCTATATCAGTCACTCTACATCCTGTTACTATTCAGTTAGTTGCAATGATATCAAGTTGACTGTGTAAGTTGTGACTGTGGAAGTTCTGTGACTGCTGCAAGACTAAGTCACATCAATGTGTGTAAATTGACTACAGTCAGACATAGTCAAGAATGCTGCTAATATGTGCGTTTTGTTTTTTGTTTTATTTTGGGTTTTTTTTTAGTTAAATCAATATTGCATCCCCATATGCTTAACTAAAGCCGTCTCATTATTTTTTCAAAGTTACCTGTTTACAAAACTTTGAATATAACACTCTCAGGCTCAAATGAAGTCTATTTATGACATTCAAATTAATTTTTGTTTACATAATCTTAATTAGTTTTGCTTGCATAAACTTTCACATATCTCTCAACAAAATAGGAAAATTTTTCATAAACAACTTTAAATGTAAAATCTACTCAACTGTTTGTGAACTTTTCCCAAATGAAAAAAGTTACCCAAAACAAAAAGTGTAAGAAATTTAGTGTTGGCCGAATTAAAGCAAATCATTTTATCAATAATTAATAAAAAATTCTAACAAGTTCTGTTGGCATTACAACATCCTGCAGCAAATTGACAAGTATCCGACATATTGCAGTCATACATGGTGAACTTTGAGGAGTTTTAAATAACATTCTTTTATAAGATGCATATACAGATCTTGTGACACCTAGACATACATACACTAGATGCCAGTAAATCTGCAAATGTAAACAGCAACAGAGTCAAGTTAGCACTGTCAGTCAATCTACAATTGTAAACAGTAACACAGTGTCACTTTAGCACTGTCAGTAAATCTGCAAATGTAAACAGTAACAGAGTCAAGTTAGCACGCATTTACACATCACAGTCAGCTGACAAGCCAGGATAAGTTCTGTGTTCACAGAACAACAGGTGGTTGGGGGACATGGTATAATTATCTACAACCATACAAGATACAATGTAAACATTTACTGTGGAACTATCCCTGTACAAACTAAGGTAGTAGCTGATCTGAAGTAAAACTAACAGTAAAATATATTTTGAAAGCAAAATACACTAGCACCATTGAAAAAAAATACAGATAAAGGTCTACTCAGTCATTATGATGATTTTTTTCTCTCTTAGAAATATGATAATGATGTGTTGAAACAGTTGGACAAAATAAACTATGTCAGTATATTCATAAGTAGGTCAGTATATTCTTAAGTAGGTCAGTAAAGTCATAAATAGTATATTCATGAGTATGTCAGTATATTTTAAATAGAGTACCATATTAGTAAAATTACTTCTAAAATAATACATGCATGGGCAATGCACCTTTTTATACCTTACACTTTTTTAAACCAGTACATCAATACTAAGAGAAAGCACATTTGAACCGTAAAAAAACAAACATCAAAATTCTTTGAAACAATATCAAATGTCTTTTCACTTTGAGCTTATTTCCACATGACGTTTAATTAGAAAACAGAGAAAATTTAAGAAATTCTTCCAAAGTTTAAGTTCAAAAGTTTAAGTTTGTAAATTCCATGTTATATTTAACCCTAATTGTTTTTTCTAATTGTTTACTCTAATTGTTTACATTTATAAATAAGTAGCAATATATCTCTATGAAGTATCAATTCCTTTACATATAGCCAAAAATATATTTCGAACCTACAATGTGAGAATTTCTTAAAACCAGTGCATGATTAAAACACTTTTTTACGAGTTAAGGCAATTTATAATAACATCAATGTTCTAAGAAGTCATCTTTGCAGCATAATTGCAAAAACAGTATTTTCATTGACCCCTTCCCATGGACCAAGTTATGCATATATATACCCAGCCCCCCTCCTCCCCCCCTTCCTCCACAAACACACTTACTCAACCCCCGTGTTTATTGAAACTTTTTAATTGAAAGCAAACATAAAAACAGAATCCACTTATTGAGATAAATGAGGTATCTTAAAATAGTATGAACTATACAAAACATATACTAAAATCAAACATAATGTCTTAATGGAAACTTATATGGTTTCGTCACCTACTAAATGAGGACTAATACCAATCTACAGTGTGACCCCACTTTGCAACTGTAAAGTTTGACCTCACTTCCCCATTGTACAATGTGTCCTCATAAATCCAGACATAGCAGAATTAGAATAGCTTAAGTTTTTGTCGAGAATGCCTTTGAAGTAGACCATAGCATTTCTCATGTGTCAAAAATCATGTCACCTTCTGAGATGTCCAATTAAAAAGAAGTAAACATAAAAACACCAGAGAGTATAAATTATTGTCTGGTAGCCAAAATAAAGCGCAATTTAGCCATCACAATCATCTTGTACATAACAACCGTGCAACCCTCTATCATCACTTAAAAAAATTTCCTTGAGAGAAACACATATAAACATTGACATTGTACAAAGAGAAGCAAGACTTTTTGTTAAATGATCGAAGTTTACTTTCTAGAGAAAATGGTACACATCATTTTGACAGTCTTCTATTTCTGAAACACATGTATTTTAGTCTCACAGCATGTAGTGTCTGTAGAACATGGAGAAAATTGTAAAACAGCAAAATTATCATGCCACTATAAATCAACTTAAAACTCCACCCCACCTCCATCTGGAATGTATAAATATCTAAATGAGTTTCAACTTTTGCCATATTAATAACCACTTCTATTAACATCCACTACTACATCTCACCTAAAACTAAACAAAAATCACACTGCTAAGTTTTCATTGAAACAGAAGTTGATTTAAAACAAGGATTTTAAGTGCAACAGGATTTATCAAAAGCTAACATCATTTCTAATTCAAGTTTATAATTATAACCTCTACAGAAGTGAATTTCATTTATTTACAGAGTTACAGTTTTATAAGCTGTGTAAATTTAATTTCTAATAATACCCAGTCATTATAAAACTACAAGTTCCAGCTGACATGTTAATCAAGATAAACTGATTTCAATGTTTATGATAAAACTTCAAACTCATTCAAACTATCACAAGAAAACATTTCCACTAGTTTTCTATGAAAGAAGATTTCAATGGATATTTGTTTCAAAAGAGCATGTATGCCTCTTAAAAGTGGTTCTCTCTTCTTTCTATTCAATCTTAGTAAACATTTTAAATTATGCAATTGCTATTATATTTTATTCACACAGAAACAATCAAAAAGTGTATTGTAAAGAAAAAAAAAATTGTTTGGCTTTGCAAGTAGAACAGACCAAGATGATGAGATGATCTCACGCCAGAAATCAGAACGTCTTCTAATGATGCTATTGTCTCCAGATCATATGAAAAATTGAACGCCATTAACCATTCTATTGCCTCAGAACATACACAGCAAGTTTGAAAACAAAATGCTCCATCTAACAAGAACATGTATAAAAAATTAAATATCATAGTGAATGAAAACTCTTTTAAAAATTTTTATTTCATTTTGGTAAAGCGTTTTATCCTCACACACAGTTCATGTAAAACACATCGCATCAAGAGTTGTTGAGAAATTACACATGTATATTTACATACAAATTTACAGGTCAATACATATACACACTAGTCAGCTAAATGATACACAGTTAGATGTATAAAAACAATACATAATGACTTTGCTCATTCTTTAGTTATATAACAAACATAAAACACTGGGAATAGCACAGAATGCATCTGCATTGGTAAACAAAACGAAAAATGACTTAGCAATACTATATATATATATGTATATATATATATAAAATATGACGTTGAAACTATCAGGGACCAAGTCTTTTCATTTCAACCCAACCCTGTAACTGCTGTATATCTACAATAGACTTGTCCTTCTTCAGACATGGTCGAGTCCATTATCAGTCAGAGGGGTGATTAATAAGACTATTTTCTAAGCAGTCATTTTCATTAAAGATCATATTCATACATTTCATTCATTTGCAAAAGTCACATTGACTGAGGATATAATCATTATTTACAACCATTTTTTTAGATTTTGTGAATAACTCTTGGCCAGCTTTTTCTAGAACTTATACAGTCATTATTATATAAACAATACAAAACTGCCAAATGTCATAACTAAGAGCAAAGTAAAGCATTACAAAAATAGTTCTATTTTGAAAACTAAACTTTTGTATTTTTATATCTTGAAACTGTATCCTAATGATGTTTGATTAGTAACAACAAATCTCTTTGCAAAACACAGGTGCATTCAATGGTTGACATTTACTAAATTCTTACTGTTGACAAACTGATCACAGGTATGTCCATGTTCAAAAAGAATCTTTTGACATCCACAGTAACTGACATGATTTCTTTAGTTACTCCCACAACTATCAAGCAACAACTTTTTATATTTTCATCATCACTAACAAAATAAATCTCTGTGGTACTTTAACAGACATTTACAGTACAACTCTTTTAACTACTTTTATTGCTGTCCATGGGGAGTCTGAGGTTTTTTCCTTTTTTTTTATCATCAGCTGTAAATTCTTCATCTGTCTTTCTGAATGTTTTTTTGAGGTTGTTTCTTCCCTGGTAACAAAAGGCTGGGGTACACGAGAGTGAACAAATAAAAACTAACAAAAGTCATAATTATTTACAGACGTCTTTGCTTTGTTAAATATGCAAATTTATGTAGAGTATTTCTAACCCCACTGACTGCCATGGAGTTTATATCCTCCCCTGTAATTAAAATGGAGGTTCATTTGGGAGTTATGCCCCATTAACAAAGAAATTGAGGCAGCTATTACAACAGATCTTAGAGTACATGGTGTAACCACATAGTCGAGCAGTAACAATGATACGACACTTCATCAAGGATGTTTTATCCTCACATTTGTCATCTGGTATACCTGGAAAAGACAAAAACATGTTTTCTGTTAGAAAAAAGAGGATTTCATATTTCTATAAAGTGTAAAGCTATTTTAACATTGTATAGAGAAAACAATTTAGAATTCTACAGAGTATAAAACTGATACTGAATTCAGCGCACAAACTGTTTAAATATACTTTTTTGTTTGTCTTGGACACTACCTCTGATTCTGACAATCCTTATCCTATTTCTTAATTAATATACTATGTGGTATAGTGTATATGGTGTCCGCCTTGCATTCAGGAGGTTGCGGGGTGCTATTGGGTAATATATAGAGTAGTCATAGCGATACTGTTGTATCTTTTTATTCGTAACACATATAATACATTAGTCATGCATGGATACAGGTGTGAAATCTGGGTGTTTAACACCCCCACCCCTTTTGAGAAAAATGGCTGGATCCATGCATGTTAGTATTGCTTGAGCTCAGCTTATACTCATCTGCATTGAAACACAACATGCTTTCATTTAAATTCTTTATACTTTAATTAATGCTTTCAATGTGTATTATTCTGATTAGAAACATCTTTTCATGGTTGTCTAAAGCTATGATACAGGCCCTATAAAGAATATATATTGACTTTTGTGAAATGCGACCAGTATAGGTCCAGACCAGCCAGCACATTCATGCAGTCTGATCAGGATCTACACTGTTTGCTTCTAGAACAGAAATAAGCTTATTTTATCTGAAAGCAAACAGTGTAGATCCCTATCAGTTTGCACCGATGAGCAGGCTGGACTAGACCTAATGTGGTCATACGTCCATCGAGTTAAGGGTTAAAATCAACTTTTTTTCATTCTCTGTGCTCAATCTAAAACCTAATTGTGAGCTTTTTTTAAAGCTATTTTTTTAACAAGAAGGCCATGATGGCCCTAGAGGTGCTCACCTGAATATGATAACCTTAACCCCTGGAGGCCATGTTTTCTTACGGATCAAAATAATTTGAACAATCTTTTCAGAGGTCATCCAATGAACATTTATATCACATGAATTTCAAATCTGGCCTCTAGTCTTGCAGAAGAAGATTTTTTTTACCATCTACATATCAGGAAACTGACTCCTCTCCTGGCAGCCGTGTTATTTACTAATCAAAGTAATTTGAACAATCTTTGTAGAGGGTCACCTAAGAAACATTTTTGCCAAATCATTTTCAAGTCTGGCAATTAGTTTTAGAGAAGAAATTTTTTTTAAGTTTTCAGTATAAACAAATAAGGAAAACTGAATGAGATTTGAAAATTGCAGATGAAGCACGTAAAAGGCATTTAATACTTCAGGGCAAGGCCTGGTGCTTATAAACATTTTACCTTGAGCATGAGAACATTCTCAAGCATCTGATTGGTCAAATTTGAGTTTGTGCTCATAGTCAGCCAATAGATTTGCCAGAATCTGAGCACAATTTCAAATCTGACCAATCAGATGCTTGAGTACATTCTCATACTCAACATCAATTGTTTATAAGCACCTAACCAGAACTATGTGTCTGGGGTATACTTACTTCTGGGCACAACTTGTACTGATGTAGAAGTTTCAATTTTCTCTACTGTATTTGAGACAATACAAGTATAGGTTCCACTGTCATTTGTTGTCACATCTCTGATAACTAGTTTACCAGTCTGACTGATGTAAACATTCCCATTAGTTTTCAGAGGACGACCCATCTTCTCCCATGTTATGGTTGGGGATGGATAACCTCGGCCTTCACAGTTAATAGTAATACGAGCACCCTCGGGCACACGGCCGTTGTCATTCTCAATTCTGGCAACCAGCATTTCTGGCAAAAAGAAAATATCAATAACATCATCAACACATCATCATAAACAGGAGAAAGAAGTAGTTGGATGGAACTTTGATGAAGAAGAATGTTTCTGGAAGTCTTCAGCAAGTTTCTGGCATTAGGAAATGGTAGCAGCATTTTATGAATTTTATGGTTGTTGTTGTGTAACTAAGGAGTTTTCTGATAGATGACCAGTATCTAAGGAGTTTACTGATAGATCATTAGTATCTAAGGAGTTTTCTGATAGTTGGTCAGCAATTAAAGAGTTTATATCAGCATTTAAGGAGTTTTCTGATAGTTGATCAGCATTTAAGGAATTTTCTGATAGTTGATCACCATACAGGTTATTTTTTGATACTTGATAGCATTTAAGGCATTTTCTGATTGTTGATAAGTATCTAAGGACCTTTCTGATAGTTGATCAGTATCTAAAGGAACTAACTGATAGTTGATCAGCATTTAAGGAGTTTTCTGATAGTTGATAAGAATATAAAGGTACTTTCTGATAGTTGATCAGGATTTAAGGAACTTTCTGATAGTTGGTCAGTATCAAAGGAGTTTTCTGATAGTTGATAAGTATTTAAAGGCATTTTCTGATAGTTGATCAGCATTTAAGGAGTTTTCTGATAGTTGATAAGTATCTTACGGAATTTTCTGATTGTTGATCAGCATTTAAGGAGTTTTCTGATACATGATTAGTATCTAAGGAGTTTTCTGCTAGTTGAAAAGCAATAATGAGTTTATATCAGCATTTAAGGAGTTTTCTGATAGTTGATAAGCACACCATACAAGTAATTTTTTGATAGTTGATCAGCATTTTAGGAATTTTCTGATTGTTGATCAGTATCTATGGACCTTTGTGATTGTTGGTCAGTATCTAGGGAGTTTTCTGATAGTTGATCAGTATCTAAAGGAACTTTCTGATAGTTGATCAGCATTTTAGGAGTTTTCTGATTGTTGATCAGTATCTATTGACTTTTCTGATAGTTGGTCACTATCTAAGGAGTTTTCTGATCCTTGATCAGTATCTAAGTTTAAACCTTATTTATTTTACAACGATTGCGAAACAAGTTCTAACAACTTATACAAATCACATTCTTTGGCCCGGATGGAGGCGTTATTGTGGTCTTTTTATTGTAGGAGGAAACTGGAGTACCCAGGGAAAACCTACATGTCTGGACGGGAGACCACTACAGAACCCTCTCACATACTAGCCCTGGCCAAGAATCAAAGCGGGTTTGCATTGGTGAGAAGCGAGTGTGTTACCACTGCGCTATCCCGACACCCATTATATCCTAAAACTAGTATCTAAAGGAACTTTCTGATAGTTGATCAGTATTTAAGGAACTTTCTGATAGGTGATCAGTATTTAAGGAACTTTCTGATAGTTTATTAGCTTTATCGGAATTTTTTCTTTAACAGAGCAGGAGAAAAATCTTAAAATTTCAATTCATTTGATTTAACATAATGTATTACTTAACAAAATATGAAAATTTGATAACCGATGTGTAAAAATGCAACAAGAGGGCCATGATGGCCCTAGAGGCGCTCACCTGAATATGATAGCCTAACCCCTGGAAGCCAGAAATTTGAACAGTCCTTTTAGAGGGCCATCCAAGGAACATTTTTGCCAAATTTATTTCAAATCTGTCAGCTATGTCTTGGAGAAGAAGATTTTTAAAGTTTTCACTATAAACATATATGGAAAACTGAATCCGCCCCCTGGCGGCCATTTTTTTATACAGATCAAAATAATTTGAACAATCTTTGTAGAGGGTCACACAAGGAATGGCTCAGGTAAGCTAAAAATGTTCACATACAAATAATGCAAACAAACTGTATTCAACAAATCCTCCAGAATTGTACATGTGTGTTCAAGACACTTGTTATAGTCAATAGGTTATCCAAGGCTATATTTAAGTTTGGAAGTTAATGATTAGCTGTGAAATTCCTAAGACCAGTACTAGTAATAGTATGTCATATGCACAGTACTGGTATCTCCTATGAGAAGCACTGGTATGTCATATGACCAGTACTGGTATGTCCTATGTACAGTACTGGTATGTCCTATGTACAGTACTGGTATATCATATGACCAGTAGTGATATGCCCTATGTACAGCATTGGTATATCCTAAGACCAGTTCTGGTATGTCCTATGCACAGTGCTGGTATTTCCTATGAGAGGCACTGGTATTTCATATGACCAGTACTGGTATGTCCTATGTACAGTACTGGTATGTCCTATGAGAAGCAGTGGTATGTCCTATGCACAGCACTGGCATTTCCTAAGCTAAGTACTGGTATGTCCTATGACCAGTACTGGTATGTCCTATGCACAGTACTGGTATGTCCTATGACCAGTACTGGTATTTCCTGTGCACAGTACAGGTTTGTCCTATGCACAGTACTGGTATGTCCTATGCACAGCACTGGCATTTCCTAAGTTAAGTACTGGTATGTCCTATGACCAGTACT
This sequence comes from Nuttallia obscurata, assembly GCA_032358795.1. Classification (NCBI taxonomy): domain Eukaryota; kingdom Metazoa; phylum Mollusca; class Bivalvia; order Cardiida; family Psammobiidae; genus Nuttallia; species Nuttallia obscurata. The sequence goes on along the minus strand of JAULCC010194547.1, from coordinate 2,681 downwards.
GGTATTTCCTATGCTCAGTACTGGTATGTCCTTTGACCAGTACTGGTATGTCCTATGACCAGTACTGGTATGTCCTATAACCAGTGCTGGTATTTCCTGTGCACAGTACTGGTTTGTCCTATGCACAGTACTGGTATGTCCTATGACCAGTACAGTTTTTTCTTCCTCCTATATCTGGCATAAAGGGCCCTCTAATTTTGCTAAGACAAGCATGACAACTAACTTTGACTCACCTCTAAGCACCAGTTGTAATGTTCTTGATGCTGCCTGGGATACACCATTGTTGGCCACACACGTGTAGTCACCCTCATCCTCTGCCTCAACCTTGTAGATAAGCAGGGTACCATTACTAAAGGGGGTGAATCTACTACTGGATCTCATCTCCTCCCCAAACCGTTGCCAGGTTACGCTGGGTGCAGGATTGCCATACACTTCACAGTGCAGGAAAGCCTGGTGGCCAGGTTTAACCATGTACTGGGGTGGGCCAGGTAAAATGCCAATGGGAACTACAAACACAAAAAGTATGTCACATTTTTCAAAGCTTACACAGTTTTCTGTGGCACATTTAAAAACACATAAAAGGTAGCATGTTAAAACATGTACGAAAAAAAAAAAAGCCTGATGTTACCAATAATACATTTTGCATATGAAATATATATGACCATCATGGTAATTTGTGTAATCTAGAAAACATTTACAATGTATTGGACCTTTATGGTAATTTGTGTAATCTAGAAGACATTTTCAATGTATTGGACCATTATGGTAATTTGTGTAATCTAGAAGACATTTACCATGTATTGGACCATCATGGTAATTTGTGTAATCTAGAAGACATTTACAATGTATTGGACCATTATCGTAATTTGTGTAATCTTGAAGACATTTACAATGTATTGGACCATCATGGTAATTTGTGTAATCTAGAAGACATTTACAATGTATTGGACCATTATGGTTATTTGTGTAATCTAGAAGACATTTACAATGTATTGGACCATCATGGTAATTTGTTTAATCTAGAAGACATTTACAATGTATTGGACCATTATGGTAATTTGTGTAATCTAGAAGACATTTACAATGTATTGGACCATTATGGTAATTTGTGTAATCTAGAAGACATTTACAATGTATCAGAGAAGTATGAGATAATCAGAGTGGAGTCTTAAGACATTTTAAGGTCTAAAATAAAATGAAATTTGCCATTTATTTATTTTCATCCTTTTTTAACAAATTCAACATCTTTGTAGAGGATTAACCAAGGAACAAATTATTTTCAAATCTGACCACTTGTTTTAGAGAAGAAGATTATTTAAGTTTCCACTATATACATATAGTATTGGAGAACAGTTTTTCCTCTCTGTTGCCATGGCAACCAGAGTTTTGCATAGAATCCAATTTATTCTTTGAACAACTTTGAACGGGGATCTCCTAAGAAACATTCTTGTAAAGTTTAATCAAAACTGGAGGAGATGTCGTTTGAAGTAAATGATGACAGACAGACGACGGACAAAAGATTGGTCACAATTGCCTACCTAGAGCCTCTGGCTCAGGTGAGCTGATAAGGGACTATAAAGATTTAAATGAAAAGGCAACCCTAAAAATAAGTAGGTCTTATATCCAAGTTATTTTGAAGTCATTTACAAAAAAGAAAGAAGTTTTAAAATTGGACTTCAAATAAGCAAGATATTACTATTTTAAATTATTACTATTTTAAATTCAACAAAATGGCAGATCATGGGGAAGGCCATCTTGAAGTTAGTGACATCACCCCCACACTCCTATAATTATATAATCAGAAAATAATACTGTTTCTAAATACTTTTTCATGTTTGTTTTGTTAAGATACTCTAGGTTTTGATATCAGCTTACAGAAATGATAATAAAACATCAAGTAAAATGCATTTATAAAAAGTTATAAGCCCTTTTAGTACCAATTTCAGGACACACTCAAGCTCATTTGCATAATTTATGCAAAAGAGTTTCCATAGTTTTAAAATTTTGAAATTCTTACAGCTTCTCTAATTTTGGTCAGAATTTAAAAATTCTTTCACTGTTGTTATTCTTTTGGTATATACTTCAATTCAAGATGCATTCAAATTTAAGGTTGCCTTTTCCTTAAAGTGTTCAGGAAGCACTGTGCCTGGCTGAATCCATACCTCTGACTTGTAGAATGTATCTGTAGATTGTAGTTCTGCCAGGTTCATCACCAACGTGACAGGCATATATACCGTCATCTTCTATAGTGGCACTGTAAACCTCAACAGTCCCATCTCTATTCAACCTCAACCTCTCGTTGGACACTAACAGTTTTCTATAATATTTCAATTTGTGATTATGAGTCAAAGTACGGAAAGAGAAGAAATATTAGGAATCTCAAAAAGATTTAAACCAGTTAAAACCTCACAAGTGTAGGCAAACATCTCATTCACAGAAGGGTTGAGCCCATTCAACTGCATATTTTAGTTCCAACTTTTCTATAACCGGAGACAGATTCTAGTTTGTTGTGTGTATATCTTTTAATCTCTTAAAATTTAAATGCATTTTATCATGCTAGTTCCAATGGAAAGGACATGAAAGACAACAAATTTCACTTTTATTTACCGTATTTCTCCGTGTATTGGCCGCATATTTTTTCAGATAAATTAATCTTAATAATAGGGGTGCGTTCAATACAA
>JAULCC010194324.1:0-21033 GCA_032358795.1 Nuttallia obscurata | reverse complement strand
TCTCATAGTCCTAGACCAAGGGCGGCAGCGTACCAGAGGCGGTCTTTGAAGTTTTGTGTGTGAATTTGTTAGATTTTTACGTCATTAAGTGCAGCCATCGTGAAAGTTTCAAGGATTTATAAAAAAAATGAGAAAAACATGAACAACTGTGGTACAAAATATGCCAACGGTCTGTAGTGGCCCTGGGTGGTAGTTGGACCAGACCGGCTTGGTAGCTCAGTAGGGAGAGCGCTAGAACTAGTGTTACGGGGGTCGTGGGTTCTAATACCATCTTAGGCGGCACTTTTCCCCCTGGTTACTTAAAGCCGCCAACCGTGCGAGGCCACTACAAGCAAGCATGCAGTAGCGAATCGCATAATCGAATTGTTAAAATGATAGGCTTGTACCGGATTGTTTTGATAAAACTCAACGATATTAAGAGTATTACATGTGTACAAGCTATGCATATTGTAAAAAATGTTTTTAAAAACATATAGCAAACTTTAAAAAAAAAAAACATATGATATTTTTAAATGTCTAATATCTCAGTCTCCGTTAAGAAAAATATAATTTTTACATGTTACTGTTTATGTTTCTTGTTGTTATAGGCTGTTCTTATACAGAAATTGTATCGAATTCAGCCTGCTTAAAATAGTTGACACTGGCTTTTACAAAAGAACTATAGTTTCTTCAATTAAATTATTTGATTAATTTAATTTAATTTAAATTTAATACACGAAACCTTTAAATTTGTTGATGTTATATAGAGTGGAATATTTTGAGTGCTATAAAATCATAAACGTTTTGAATATATGAACTCAAATGTATCCCCACTAGCGTTATTTATATGTCAATTCTTTGTTATGTGTTTTTTTTATCTTCTTTCTGAAAGCTTTTGTCAATACTCTAGATTAAAAAAATATTCTAAAATTAAAGAAATATTAAAACAATTTTTGTCTACGCTCTTTGATATTCTTGTTATATTAAAGTATAATATAGTATATTTCACTTCAGTTGTCTACTGGGATACATTTGTTTAATTTTCTTTTTTATAAAAACAATATATAGAATGATGTGTTAGATTATATGACAAAAAAAATAGAGAAAACTAACTATAATTTTTATTTCTACCTCTTATGATGATATTAGTAATTAATTATATAAATGTTGATATACTAGTACTAAGGATAATAATGAATATATTAAGATTATATTTACAATAAATACTGCTACTAATATTTCTTACAAAACGCAATGTTCATGATAAAGGCACTAATCCTGACACATTTTTACTACAAGTAATAATGATGATAATACTAATAATATCAGAATAACAACTACAATACAATAACCGCATTATAAAATGATATGGTAATAATAAAGACGTTAATGATAATGAAAAACCGCGACGATGATAATTTTAAAAAATGTTGAGAAAATTGATAGTTATAATGTTGATAGCAATAATAACAAAAGCAATACTTATAAAAAACTAATGATTATAATCTAAATGATAATGATTATCATACAACGACGACTACTACTTCTGTCAATGATAATCATAAATATAATGATGATGATGATAATGCTGACGATAATGATAGTAGAAATAACTGTGTATAAACTCATAGTTTTGCTAATGCTTATATATTTTGATATAACTACTTCATTTACTACAGCAACAACTACTATGACTACTAGTGTTACATATAGTTATTCTCCTCCTTGTAGAAACTACTACTTCTACTACTTTTATTTTGCTGATATTTCTACTTTAATCACCAATACGTCTACTTTTACGACTTATACTACTTATATTTCTCCTTCTCTTCCGTCTTTAACTAATTTACCTTCTACAGGTACGACTTCCTATACTTATGATTGTATTGATATTTCTTCGCCATCTCCTCCTTATTTTTGTACTGTTTCTTCTACTTCTATATCTACTTTTACTACTACAGCTACTTCTACACCTTGTTCTATTTATACCTCAACTACTATTACAACTAATTCAGTTTCTACATCTACGTTTTTTATTTCAACTACTATCTCTACTAGTACTCTAACTATCACTTCCACTTCTCATACTATTTCAACCATTACTTCTTCTATAACAAGTACTATTACTAATTCTACTGCTTCTTCCTCTACTTCAACAATTACAACTACTTTTCTACTTAAAAATCCTACATAACTAGTACGCATTCTACTATTTCTTCTTCTAATTCCATTACTACAACCACCACGATGTCATTTGGTTCGACTTCCACTACTATAACTCCTTTTGCCAATATTTACACATCTGAATCTACCTCTACCCCTTCTACTACTTCAAAGACAAATACTTGTACAACTACCATTACTAATACATGTATTTCTTTAATATTTCATATTTATTTGAGTAAATATTTTTTATTATAATAGTTACAACTGATACATGAATGCTAAATTAATAATTATATAAACTGATAAAAATATAAATTTAAAATCATTATATAGATAACAATCGTAATAATAGAACTGTACAACATATGCATTCCAGACTTCTATTGATTTATTTACAGCTTCTTCCATTACTACTTCTAGTACAACATCTTCAATTATTTCTGCATAAACTAATACTTTTCTCCTTCTAAATAATCTTTTTATTTCTTCGTCTACAACTTACTGTACTAATATGATTTCTGCTCTTCCTATTATTGCTAATACTATGTATTATACTTCTTCTAATATTCCATCTTCAACCTTCTGTTTTACCACAGCATCTTTTATTTCATTTCTACTACTTCTTCTTATATTTCTTCTTCCACTTTTACCATTACCACACCATTTTCAATTATAACTTCCTCTACTACAACCTTTGCTATTATTTATAGTCGTCATCTTTGTTTTATAGTTACTTGTTTTGGAATCGTTTGTCAAAATAGTTGATTTTATAATACAGATACAGATAGATTGATACATATTTTATTTGCAATTTATAAATAAAGTATATTGTTTTATAAACAAACACAAAATTATACAAATAATTCAGGTTATTTTATAGTTTGTTGTTCTAGCATTGTCTGGCAAAATAGTTGTTTTATGATACAGATCACGAAATTCTGATCGCATGGAACACACGAGATTGCCGAGATCCAACACATCCTCCATGGCCTCAGGAAGGATCCCGACCCCATTGCCACAGATCAAAGGTATGAGGAAATGTTCATTCAATCAAATATTAATGAAATAATTTGATAAAAAAAATGGACACTAAAAAGTAAGTTGACTTTTCATTGAACGCAAAATCTCATATGCACACATGTTAGTGTAGATTATTGATACATATGTTTAAAGGGGATTTCCTTAAAACTATCGCGTTTTTAAAGAGTGTCAAAAGTATGTAAATCCAATGTATGACACTGTATGACACTGTAACATAAATTCTAGTGGAAATTTTGTGAAAATCCCCGTTACTATCGTGAGGAAAAACAGTGTTGAAAAACGGCCGTGACCGGTGTTGTTCGTCAGCGATTTAGAAAGTATTCATCAGTGTTTTAGTTCCGTTCTTTTCCGATGGTTTCCCATATCGTCCGTGTCTATCCGGTCAGTTTCGTACAGTCTATTTGCCTGCACCGATAGTTGGAATGTATTCCAGACATTCTCGAAAAAAAAAACCCGCCAAATTCAAATGGTTGTTATTGTCGAATAAAAAACTTTAAGATAAACGAAATTTAAAATCGTAAATGATTGTTTTTATGGCCATATGGCTTATAACTTTACCAGGGCGCGGCATCATTTTATCTTATTCATAGTATTTATAATACTTTTGGGGGAATCTAGAAAAAATATATAAATCTGTCAAAAGTTTAGAAAAAAATCTCATGTGTTAGTGTACAATATTAATAGTTGTAAAGCAGAATTACCTATGTAGGCAGATCATGGTATTCAAGACTCTTATAGCTTTTTCAGAGACTCTCCCTCTCCCATTCCCTTTCCTTTGTTTAACTTGTCTGACATATATACAGGAAGCTAGCAGAAAAGCAAATGTTATTAAAAGCTGGAAATATATATTTATGTAAAGAAATGATGGACATAGTTAGGAATAAGAACGGCACTTTTTAATTTCTCTTTATCAAATAAAAAAGATAACGGCTTAAAAAGGAAATGTGATTGAATTAAACACTATTGGTACATCCTTTAAAATGAAAAAATAAAAAAGATGGAAAATATGAGGCTGATTTTAAGAAGAACTCACTGAAAAGTAGAATTTATTCTCCTCTGGAAAGGTTAACCTTATATAGCATGCAACAAAGTATATCAAATCAACTATGGGGATAAAAAAAAATTCTGCAGAAGTTTAACAAAAAAGACCATTTGTTAGCGCTGTAAATCTATTTTTTGAAAGATGAATTATCAGTTATATTTCTTCGAGGATATAACATGATTATCTAATAAGCATATAAAAGTGGAATTCTATTTTAGCCACATTTAGTAATTCTGCATTATATATTTATGTTCTATTTGTTTGTACAGGTGTGCACATTCCTAACGTGGGCAGTAACTCTGTACTCAGCATGAAAGATGTACAACATCTGGCGCAGATGTAAGTATTTCCTGTCATGTTTTGGGACTATTTCCAAACGGGTTTGCTTTCAATATTTATTAAAATATATAAATAAGGAAAGTTCATGTTAAAAAAATTCTATAAATTCGGTGGTTTATTGGTTCCAAAGTTATTAAGTACAGACAAGTTCCCTTTTATTTGCCATAGGGTTTAGAAATCTTGATGTAAACATTTACAAATTCATAAGCTCGCCTTAACATCATCATCAACGACAACAACAACACAAGATGCTGAAGGTAAAAGTAAAGTGGTGGTAGAATAGTGGGTGTGGAGGAGGAACAGGAGAGAGATATATAAATAAAGAGAGTAGAAGTAGATAGAGAGAGAATGAGAGAGAGAGAGAGAGAGCATGTTTTGGCTTGGTTGTTTGTGTTTGATAGTCTTGCTAATTTAGGATTCCTATTTTAACATTTAGCAAGGAGAAGACACTTCTGCGTTCCTCCGTATCTTGCAGCAACAATGGCATGCACATGCCAATGGCTGTTGGCCATCACAACGCTGCTCGTGCTGATAAGAAAATCGTAGCCGAGAAGAAGAAAAAGAAGAGAGATGCGTTAGACATTGTAGAGGAACAGGAGAAAATGGCCGAAATATCTAGGAGTAGGGGAATGTTTAATAGGACAAGAGAAGCATTGCCCCAGATTGGACAGCCTGCACCTAGGGTAAATATCAGTTTTATGTTTGTACGTTAGAATGAATTGACTTAATTACTGTCAATGTCTGATTCTTAAGTATGCCTTAGATAGAACCATGAAGGTGTGTGTTTATTTGTTGTACATGCATATTTGTATATAGGCGTATATTGGTTCTTTGAACTATATCGGATCAGAAAAAGTCTACACAATTAAAGGACTTATATGAAAACTTGAACTTTTTCAACGTTTCTGTTTGGCATGAACTTCCTAGTTGTTTAGACTCCTCTCAGATGCGCCTAACTGATTCTGCACCTGGATATATGTTTATTTTATTTTTGTTTCTAGCCCAGCTTTTCAGCTGGAAAATTGCCAAAAATTGAGGAGAAATATGGTGCTGAGAATAACGTCATTGACGTCATCAAACGTCACGAAGCAAGCGTCAACGTCTTATGTAAGCTGAAAGAGGCAAGCAATGATTACATGAATGTTGTGGGCAAGTCTATTAAAGCCAAGCATTCAAACAACGCACCAGAAGTAATCTTGAAGAACGAAGGGAAAGTGGGGAAAGCCTACAAGGGCATGTCGTACGATGATTTTGCCAGAACCTATGGGGATAGGTCTTATTCCAGGAGCCAATCACGGGGCTCTAGAAAGAGTAGTTAGGTTTAGAGTAGCGTGCATATTTAACAAATGGTTTTAGATTAAGTTTTTCAATTTAATTGTTTTGTTACTATGTATAAAGCTGAAAATTTGTTTTTGGTGAGGAGCTGTTTTACGCAGCTTTACGCATGCGCATTAGGTAAGCTGTTATGTAACTGCAATGAGAGAGAAATAATGGAAGAATCGTCACAAATAAGGATAGAATTCCAAACCACTGGTATTCTTTTGTTACCTAAAATAAAGCAACGAAATATTCTGAAAGTTAACGCTTAAGTAAACGCACTGAGTGGGGAAAATGGATGGGTCGGTATTAATGTGGTTAGCACTCCAAAACATTGCATATTTTTGTAATGTAAATATGGCAATAAAATCTGCTGAACGACATCTAGAGGGTGCGTGTTTGTAAATGAATTTAAAAAACAAACACATAAAAGTTTCTTTATTTCTTTATGTTCAGTCGAAACAGTTAAGCACCCTTTTAGACACTATCCTTTAGCACCACAATCTTAGATGCAGGTAATGAAAATGGTGATACCATTGCGCATGCGTACGAGCAAAAAGTAACAAAAATACATACCTATCGTTAAAATATGCACGCTACATCTACTAAGTTTAGGAAACAGATTGCTTTGAAATGTATGTTTTATTAAAATTTGATTGAATATGTAAAATATGTGTTGTCATCTATGTTAAAAGTACTAAAGAATAAAACGCCTCTTTTATATGTTGGACATACATAGACCTTCTTGTTCTAAATGATCTTAATATGATGTGTCTTTATTGACAAAACTATTAGGGAACCTTATGATGTTTTTAATAATCATAATACATCTAATTTTATTCTTTCATCTGATGAAGTTGAAACTATATTAGATAATCTTCCTGTTTGAAAACGTATTCAGCTCTGTTGAATTAATATCTGTATTCATCGAGAACTGACTAATTACATTTGCCATCCTTTGTGTGATTTTGTGTGATCTTGGAAAGAAGCTCAGGTATGCGCTGTGTTTAAGAAAGCTGGCCCACCTTTATCACTCTATCTTCCTACTCAGTAACATAGAACAAATTCTTGAACAGTTAGTTTTGAAATACTAATTTATCTCAGTGACTTTCACTATTTCTCTACCTTCCAACCTGGCTCTATGTTATGGAACTCACTTGTAAAACAATTGATTTTCTCTTTAAGGCGTTCTGTCAAGAGCTGGACTAGGGTAAATAAATCAGCTGCATTCTTTCACAAAAGTAAAACTTTTGACAAAGTGGAACACTGGACTTTTAGTTAACATAATCCAGCTGGTATGCCATACAGACTTCTTAACTTGTCTAAATATCTAATAAGATCTAATATGACTTTATGATTAGTTGATTTTTAAAAAGATGATAGGGAATTAGAATTTCTAACATGTAAAGGCAAATAGTTCCATTCACGGAACACCGAGGGTAAAAACGATTCAGAGAATAGTTGAGATCTGGCATAAGGATTGTAGAAATTGTGTGCATTTTGCAAGTGTTATGTTGTTTCTTCCCTTACAAGAGGCGGGACTAAAGAAGATAGAAACGTAAGAGTGTTGTTGTGCACCATTTTGAAGAAAATGTGAGCTTGTGTTTGCGCCTTTTACATGTTAGAGATTCCTATCCGATTTCCTTTTCAAAATTATCAATGTGTACATTTGAATTTTACTGTATGAAAGTATGTCTTATATCTTATATGCCATATTCTAAATAATGTAATTGACCGAAGACATTTCTATGCAGACTTGCCAATACAGTTGAAATGAATTTAATTATTTTACCCTTGTTTAGCTGTACCAACAAGCAATTCTGGCTGCCTCTTTTTTGTATTTTGTCGAAATTAGGGTTTTTAAATTTGTGCTGTTATCCAAAACACCATCTGAATACTCTACAATTGGCCTAATATAACTGAGATATGTCGATTCAAGTGCTTTTCTACCTATTTTTTTAATTAACGCATAATGTCTGTTCTACTCCATGCCTTTGTTTTTATATAGTCTATATGGGAATGCCATTTACCGCCATTTGAAGAAAAAAATCTAAGTTGTTTAAGTGAATCAACCTCAGCAATATGTTCGATTAACATAAGTGATGGGTCATATAGGTTTGTTTACTTGTACGTGAAATTATTACAGACTCAGTTTTAGAAGGGTCAAACGAAACTAGCCATATGTTCGCCCTTTCAGAGATTTTGATCTCAGATTTTATAGCATCTGAAGTAGTGTTTACAATCTGGACAATGAGTTAAAAAGAAGTGTCGTCTGCAAAACGGCAAATTTTAGATTGCATGTTGGACACTATATCTTTGATAAAGATGAAAAACAGCAGGCGACCGAGTATGGACCCTTGAGGAACACCAACTTCTATTGAGCACCATTAGGACCTTGAACCTGGTATAATTACACGTTGTAGCAATTTACTGAGATAGTTACAGAACCAGCCAAGAAGTATGTCTTGTGTGTCAGCTGCCTTTACTTCAGCTAAAAGTCCAACGTGCCAAACTCGGTCAAAAACGTTATTTATGTCAAAAAATAACCTTTGATTTCTTTACCCTCATTCAGCGCTTTGCAGACACATTATAGAGAAACATCAGTTGACTAAAAGTTGAGTCTCCTGTAAAAAGCCCGACTAGAAGGAAGAAAGATACTGAATGTCCCAGAGAAAATTATAAGTTTTTAAAAAATAACCGTTCAATAACTTTTTCATGATTGCTGAGTCGATAGATGGGACGATAATTATTAACAGGAAAACGTACCACCTTTCTTAAAGAAAGCGTATATGATAGTTTTTTTTCAAAGACTGCGGGAGTTTACCTCGTAGTGTGATTTGTTAAATAAATCACACAAAGGATGACACATGTAAAGGGGTAGTTCACAAAGAATACTATTATTTATTTCATCAGGGTCAGATGTATTTTCAAGTCTTCTAAGAACGGTTTCAACTTCCTCAGATGAAATAATGAAACCTAACATATTCTGCTTATAAGGTACACTATTTGATATTCTAGTACTTACGTCATTAAGAACTGATTTGCCTGCAAAATATTAATTCAATAAATTTGCTTTATCCACAATCATAATGATTATTATAAATAAGTGTCGGTATAGACTTTTTTTCGTTTGACTGATTTAACGTTTAAGAGTATACCATCAATCACGAGAAAAGTTATTAGAGATGAATTTTTGCGACAAGTTGTCAAAGAATTCTTGATAAGTATGGCAATTAAGAAAGCAACTTCATTGCGGAGAGACCTAAAACGAGTTCAATAGTGCCCAGAGCTTGACAGTTTTGCTTCTCTGTATGCTCTCCGACTTGCCCTAATCTTATGTTTTATGACGGAGTTAATCCTTTGTGGCTGAAATGGCTTAATACGTATTGGTTTACTATGAACACATTATTCATTTAACTCATATAGTTTCTCCGTTATTCGTTAAGCATATATGTCGATGATTTCGTCCTTAAGTTCCGTCCAATTTCTCCATTGCCTTTTGCCTAAGACTAAATCTAAGTCGGTCATTTTTTTATTGCTCATATTTCCATAATTTCCTTAGTAGGACGTATTCTTAGGTTGATTGCTACTGCTTGCTGCTACTGATTGCTTCTACTGCTTTTGCTGCTTGCTACTCTTGCTGCTTGCTACTGCTGCTGTTTGCTGCTAACGCTACTTGCTGCTCTTGCCGGGTCAATAACGGTCCACTTAACTACAGGCGATGGTGGTATGGCGTGTTGTTCTCGACATTTTGAATCTACTAACCAGAGGATAAACATTTGACCCAGTCATTAGACTTAGCATAAACGCAATTCTAACCACAGTAGTACCGCCCACAGTTCTTTCAGTACTTTGATTATCGTTTTTCATTCGAAAAATACGCTTCGTACATCTTAAAGTCATCGATCGTATGCTACGTGTGTCTTGTTTTAGTGACCGGCAGGTTGAAGAAAAACGTTAAATATAGACATGTAATCGTAAATTGCGGAATATGACAGTAAAGGTCTCGTTCGTCTTTGAGTACCATTCAACGTACCTTACAACTCTGGACATGTCTAGTGAATGTGCGCGAACGTCAACTTCCTTTCCGTAGACATGGTCTAAAAATATAAATAGAACACTATTAAATGCTTAAATGAATGCAATGTTTATTCGTCTTGAAAAAAGTCACAGTATCTCTAGCTGTATGGTTTGTTGCATTATCATATTGAAAATAGTGAAATGGCATTATTTTGAAACAGTGGGATGACGTGCCTCACAAGAATCTCATCTCGGTAGCATTGGGTATTCAAATTCCCATCGATCACGACGAGAGGTGTGTGCGATAACCATGCGCAATGCCTGCCCTGGCCATGACGGAACCACCACCCCTATAACGATCTTGCTCAAGTACACAGCAGTCGGCATAACGTTCATTTCTTCTACGGTATACTCGAATCCTGCCATCTTTTCGATGAATTGAAAATCTTGTCTCGTTGAAGAAAAGAACGCTATTCTATTGTTGCCTTATCCGATGGTGTGTATGTGCCAAATTAATACGATGTATCACGGTGACGTCGCGTCAATACACATCCAACGTAAAGACGACGTCCACGTAGACCACTCTGACACAGACGACTGAGTACAGTCTGGGCAGATATTCGGTACCAGGGGTGTTAGCAGCAGTGCCAGTGGCAGTTATAAAACGATTGCGCAGGTGTGTGTTCATGACATAGCAATTTTGACTTTACGTCCACTACAAGTAAAATCGTCCGTACTCCCTATTACTTGAAAATGTTGCCTAAGGTTTTGAATAGCACCGCTAGAACTGCCAACAACCCTAGCAACCTCAGTCGTCGCCATACCAGCATTAAACATGCCGATGGCACGTCAACGTAAATTCGGTGTTATTTTAGGCATTAAGAAAACCACAAAAAAGCTCCAAAAAACTGATTAAGTTCTTTTTATCCCAACGTCTTATTCTTATTGACAATACAGTCTATAAAATCAGACTGAATGGTTTGATTTTATAAACAAGGATTATACTGGTCCAGTCATGCACGTTAAAATGTATTTTAACGGTTGTTTTTGTGTGTAATGCGTACAATCTAATTTTTATTGGTTTTATTTGACACAAAATCGTTCGCCTGAACATATGTAGGGCATTGGACATGTTGATTTCATTTTATAACGTTAAAAATATTATGTATAGAAATCGGAAGTTTCTTTTTTTGTTTCATTCTAATAGAAAGACAAAGCTTGCAACAAACTTTACAAAATTTATTTATTAAAAATTAAAAGGTTAAAATAAAATATAGATACGTAAATCACAATTCCAAATATCCTAAATTATTTTGGTTCTGTTTAATGTCCTTTTAAATCCGGTTGTTGAAAGGTTCTGAGCACTTTTTAAATTAAATCTCCACACTTGCTTAAATCCCAATAATCCAAACAGATTTTGTCACCAAACTGTGTTTATCTATATATATTCCAGATTTACAAATTACACAGTATATAAAACAGATATGGTGATTTCAGGCAATTGCGTATGTCAGATAATAAACTAATACTGAATCATATATGTCAACACGGTTTACACAGTACACAGTATGTCGATTTCTGGCAAATACAATGCAGGTGGTAATCTGATAATGAATCATATCACAGTTCTTTTCGACACCGATATCGCGATTCAGGCAAAAAACATTCTGTCAGATGATGATAAACTAATTGTAAATCATATCACAGCTCACAGTATGCGACACCGATATCGCGATTCAGGCAAAAACATTATGTCAGATGATAAACTAATTGTAAATCATATCACAGCTCACAGTATGCGACACCGATATCGCGATTCAGGCAAAAACATTATGTCAGATGATAAACTAATTGTAAATCATATCACAGCTCACAATATGCGACACCGATATCGCGATCAGGCAAAAACATTATGTCAGATGATAAACTACATAATTGTAAATCATATCACAGTTCACAGTATGCGACACCGATATCGCGATTCAGGCAAAAACATTATGTCAGATGATAAACTAATTGTAAACCATATCACAGCTCACAGTATGCGACACTGATATCGCGATCCACGCAGCTACATTTGTCAGACTGTGAACTATTTTTTTTTAATATAGGAACGTAAACCAGAGAATAGAAATGAACAAATCCAGCGAATTATCCCAAAAGGCAAATTAAAAGTTTGTCGCGAAAGCTAATACGTATGAAATAAAACTTTAAGTCATGTATAAGGTAATTTGAATCTCGAGTAAAGTAAGAGCGGAGTTAACTGGTGTTAGAAAGGAACCGAGGTCTCTTAAATATCTTACTATTATGTAAGTTTGGTTAAGATGCAATCGAAATTTCAGACTTTATTGCGCTAACAAGCACTTGTGTACGGAGGCACGGACGGACGGACATACACACGGAGGAAAAGCAACGCGCTACGGACGAACCCACGGTCGACCGACAACTCGCCACGGCACGGAACGGAGTAGATTAAAGCAGAGTTCAAATTTTACCCACTATTGAGGAAATCTATTTTAAGACCGCAATCTACCATACTATCAGTTTTCCGTCTAGCCCCTTATCCGTAACACACTTTCTGATCATTTTGAATTTGCCAAACCCGTTTTACAATTTTAGTCTATTATCTTTAAACGTATTCTATCTTCATAATTACAAATACATTTTGGCAAAAGAAATCTTTTGTTTATTTTATAGTCACACATTGATCTAATTTGCCGGAATTGATCACTTGTTTAACTCTTGGTTAACCGATTCTGTGGCATCAGCTCGATAATAGGTACAAACAATAGGATTCCGTGCGCATCACAGAATGCGACGGAAACGGAAACACGAGGTCAACTATGACGTCATTACTATCAGTTACATGACGTCATAGTAAGTCATAGTTACGACGTCGTTTACAAGCAAACTGCAGCAGATAAAACCGTTCATTACATACACTTTGTTAGGAATTACGCAATGAATCGACACAATTCAAGGTAAGTGATAAATACTGTAAAGATGAACTTCTAGTGCAGTCATTCTGAGGACTTAAAAAGATTTTCTACTAATATAGAAAACCTGAGAACTGTCAACAAAATATGAGTGGTACGAAAGATGCCAACGGTCACCAGTGAATGGTACATGTACGCGGCTACAGCGGTACAGCTACGAATTATATAAACGTCATATGTGTTGCTAATATGAATAGATAGGTTTCGTAATAGCAATTTCGTAATTGCAAAGAACTATATTTTTTATGTTTCTTAGTTTGATTATTCAATAAATTTGAAACGATGAACCTTTTAAGTTTAATCACATTCATAAAGCTGAAATAGTTTGTGGAATACGTTAATATTATACATTAAATAACGTTATGTTAATTCTCTAGCTTAAAGTTATATTCTAAGTGTAAGGAAACATTTACACAATTGTTGTATACGATATTAGATTTTAGTTTAATAGTATAGCACTTTACAATTGTCTACTGCGACATACTCTTAATAGTTACATGTAAAAATATAAAGAGGAAAATGATAAGTTATATATTACATATATTATATATAACTAATAATAATATTACTACGGATAATGCGTTTGTTTATATCATTGCTGCTGATGCAACTTATACTATGACTACTGCTACTTAAACATTTCTCCTCTTTGATTTCTTCTTTTTCTGTTATTATTCTTTCCACTACTACTTTTTCTACTTCATTTTTATTGTTTCTTGTTCTACCACTACTTCTACATGTACAAGTCACTTTCTATTATTTCTTCTCCTACTGCTCATACAATATAGTCTATCATTTCTCTTCAACTACTAGTTCTACTATATCATTTTCTAGTTATGTTTCTTCTAAAACTAATCCTTTAGCTTCAGCATTTTCTTAAAAGCTTCATCTTTTTCTTCTTCTACTACAACAGCTCCTAATCTTTCTTCTACTATCACTTTTACAATAATACAGTCATTCTCTATTGTCTCTTTTCAACTCTTTCTTCTAAAACATCTTCTAATTTGTTTTCTTCTAGTTCTACCTCTGCTACAACATAACCTATTATAACTTATTTTGCTTCTTTTTCTATCAAAAGATACCCCTTATTTATTCTACTTCTACAATAATATCTTCTATTATTTCCTTTAGTATTTCACCTTCTGGTACAAAACCTACTTTTTATCGTTTATATCTAATTCTACTCTTATATGTTTAATTATTTCTTATGCTTCGTTTGCGTTTCCTAAAGCATCTTCTATTATTTCTTTTTTAACTCATACCACAGCATCGTATATGATTCCTTCTTTTTCTACTCCATCTACGAAAACATTTACAATTTCGTGTTCTACCATTACTTTTTCTAGAGCATCTTCTATATTTTCTTAATCCACAATTACTTCTTCTGCAGCATCTTCTATACCCTCTTCTTCTGCTACTACTGCTACCGCACAACCTTCTATAATTGTTTTAACTGCTTTCGCCTCGGTATCTTCAACTATGTCTTCTGCCACAACTAGAAAATCGTCTTTTTCATTCCTTTTCAGACTTCTACAGCAATATCGATTATTGTTTCTTTAATAACTTTTTCTATCGCAGCATCTTCCATTTTAATATTATTCCTTAACTACTACTTCTAATGCCACACCATCCCTATTACTTTTTCTACTACTTATTCTACTACAATACCTTCTCTTTATATTCTTTTTCTTCTACTTCTACTTTAGCATATTAAATTATTTCTTCTTTTACTACTCAATCTTATAAAGTTCAGCTTCTACCACAACATCTACTATCATTTCCTCTTCTACTTCTACCCCAAGAACAACATTTCGTTATGTTTTTTATTATGCTAATATTTCTATTAAGACATTTACTATTGTCTTATCTTTGCTAGTACTGCTTTCACAACACCTGCTATTTCTTCTTCAACTTCTTATTCTACTACAATATCTTACAAACATTCTTCTTCTTTTACTTCAGTTTTTTATATTTCTTCTTCTGTAGCAACTTTTAATTTAACACATATTTTAATTTCTTCTACTACTGCATCTATAACTCGTCATTTTAGTCACTCTGAAACTGTTTAAACATATAAAATTGATGTTAAAATTGTATTATTCTTACCTTTTAAAATGTACCCTTAAATAAAGTCATTTTTGTACAACAGATCACGAAATTCTGACCAAATGGAACACACGAGGATGCCGAGGTCAAACACATCGTCAATGGCATCAGGAAGGATCCCGACCCCATTACCACAAATCAAAGGTACGAGTAAATTTACATTCAATCAAATATTAATTGAATAATTTGATAATATTGTGAACTCAAAATAGTAAGCTGAACTCTCACTGAACACAAGATCTTATATGCACACATGTTAGTGTAGATAATTGATGCACGTCACGTCAAGTCAAGATCTTTATTTGTTCATGTAGGCCACTGGCCCATAATACATACATATACGTATTTTTTAAAAATGTAAGTGTGACAAACAACTAAATAGATACATAAAGATACATTCTTCATGATAGAAAATTTAGTAATGATACGTATATGATCATATCAAAATATTTACTAAATATTAAAAATAGTGATTACTTCAAAATTTTATCTCGAATTTTGAAGGCTTTATACATTGAGCTTGTTTGAAAATCATGACTGGGTTGGCGTTTGACATTATTTTGTTAAATATCTCTATTTCCTAAATAATCATTTCCTAAAACATCATTTCTTACAATTTAATACGATGGTCACTATAGCAAAAAAAAAAAAAAATAATTTCTGTTGCTACAACAATTATACTGCTATGACAAAGTGGACATATTCTTAAACGAAATTAAAAAATCATAAAAAAATCTCTTTTTTTTGGCCATATTCTGAACTTTACCAGGGCGCGGTATCATTTCTATCCTATTTATAGTATTAATAATACTCTTGGGAGAATATAGAAAAAAACCTATATAGATCTAACATAAGTGTTTCAGAAATCCCTTTTGACTCTTTCAGCGTGTGTTTGCATGAACACACATTTTCCAACTCAAAAGCAGACGACATTCTTTGCACCGTCTCTTTGACATGTCTACACCGTTAGCCATTAAAAAAGAATTTTACATGTAATGAGGTAATTATTCAAAACCAAGATTAAGCAGATAATAATTTGGCACCAGAAGTGTTCAAGGTGGAATAAGCTACCTTCGTTGACCATCCTACACAAGACTCTAATAACAAGTCCATAAACTCTCCCCACCACTCTCCTCTACCCTGACCAACTGATTAATTGTCAGGAAAGTGAGTTCTCTTCTGTCAAGTAGTGGTGGACACAGTTTGGGAAGAAGAACCGCACAGTATACTTTCATTTTAACGATAAAATAAAGATAATGATGTAAAATAGGGACTGTTTTGAACAAGAACAACACTATTTACCTGCTTTTTAACTAAAAAGAGATAACGGTTTGAAAAATGGAATGCATTGAATAAGAACATCACAATCTACCTTTTTTAACAATTTAAAAAGAAAATGGTTAAATGAGGAATTTTGTTAAATAAGAATAGCATTGTTTACCTGTACATAACATTTTTGAAGAAGAAATAAATTTCAAACAAATTACTTTGAAGAATATGAACGGCATTGTTTTTCAGCATTGGTTTTTTTTGCACTATAAATTTCAATAAAATAAAACAAAGAATATCAAAAAGCTATGGAAATAAACGCATATTCTCTAGAATTTTACCTAAAAAAATTATTTTTGCGTTATAAAACTATTTTAAAAATGTAAATTATCAATTTATTTCTTCGAGAGTATAACATAACTATCTGATAAACATAAAAATGGAATTTTAGTTTAGCTTCATTTAGCAAGTTTACATTGTACTTATCATGTTAACTTTGATATGTACAGGTGTGCACATCCCTAACATGGGCAGTAACTCTGTACTCAGCATGAAAGAAGTACAACACCTGGCGCACATGTAAGTATTCCCTGTGTTGTTTTGTGACCTTTTCAATATTAAAATAGTGGGCTTGTTTAAAATATCTATTCCAATATGTAATTGATAAATGTTCATATCAGATAGCTTCGATAAATTCGATGGTTTATCTTTTTCAAAGTTATTAATTACAAACTGGTTCCTTTTATCTGCCATAGGGTTTAGTCATTGTGATGCGAACTGTAACAAATGGTTAATCTTGCGTCGCATGCGGGTGGTCGTTGGTTCGATCCCTGACCGAGCCAAACCTACTACTTAAAAAGGTGGCATTAGTAGCTTCCTTGCTTTTACTTAAGTATTATGAGTTGACCTGGTGTCAATATAATTTGACAAGATGAGGGTGTTCGTGTAAGGAGTGGGGAACATGCCGCTTCAATGAGGCAGTACAATAACTGGTAATAAGCATTCGCCGACGTTATAAGAAATAAATACATGAAAAACGTTAATAGTAAAAGTAGAGAGGTGGTATTAATTGGCGTTTAGATGAGAGAGAAAAAAGTTAGAAAGAAAGAAAGAAAGAGGGAGGGTATGTGATACAATTGAGTTTGGGTATCAGAGAGAGAGAGAGACAGACAGACAGAGACAGAGAGACAGAGAAAGGGGAGGGAAAGAGAGAAAGAGAGGGGGAGAGAGGGGGTTAGATAGATAGATAGATAGTTAGACAGAGAGACAGAGTGAGACAGAGTGAGACAGAGAGAGAGAAAAAGAGAGAAATAGAAAGGGAGAATGAGAAAGAGAGAGAGAGAGAGAGGGGGAGATAGAGACAGATAGATAGACAGAGAGACAGAGAGAGACAGGGAGAGACAGAGAATGAGAGAGAGAGTGAGAGAGATAGAAAGATAGATCGAGAGAGAGATTCGACACACACACTTAGGATAGGTTTAATTGGAAAGCATTCCAGTATACGTACAACAATGTTTTTGGTAGGGTTGTTAAGAATTTGCTAATTTCGGATTTTCGTTTCAACATTTAGCAAGGAGAAGAAGCTCATACGCTCCTCCGTATCTTGCCGCAACAGTGACATGCAAGTGCCAATGGCTGCCGGCCACAACAATGCTGCTCATACTGATAAGAAAATGGTTGGCGAGAAGAAGAAAAAGAAGAGAGATGTGTTAGACATTGTAGAGGCACAGGAGAAAATGGCCGAGATATCTAGGAGCAGGGGAATGTTTAATAGGACAAGAGAAGCATTGCCCCAGATTGGACAGCCTGCACCTGGGGTAAATATCAGTTTTATGTTTGAACATGAGAATGGACTGATTAAATCTCTGTCAACATCTGATTCTTTAAGTAGCCTTAGATAGAACCATGCCTGTGTTTATTGACTTGTTGTACAAATGTTTACATGAAGCTTGGATCTAAATCAGACGTCGAGTAACTCGGTGTTTTTTCTCCAAATATTGGGCGATTCTGATAAATTTCAAAATCTAGGCAGACAACAGTTTAAGCAGCCGACATTATACCAGCAGGCTAAGGGTTAAATATTATCGCATTAGAAAAAAGTCACATAGATATTGATCAGAGACGTATATACATACATACTTAAAAGACTTATGATTATGCAAACTTGAACGTGTTCTAAATTTCTGTTTAATTGTCTAATTGTGTAGCCTGAGGTGAAATGTGTCTTACAAACACTGTTTATGGATTCCCCTTTTTGTTCCTTTCATTTCTAGCCCAGCTTTTCAGCTGGAAAATTGCCAAAGATTGAGGAGAAATATGGTGCTGAGAATAACGTCATTGACGTCATAAAACGTCACGAAGCAACCGTTAACGTCTTATGTAAGCTGAAAGAGGCAAGCAGTGATTACATGAATGTTGTGGGCAAGTCCATTACGGCCAAGCATTCAAACAACGCACCAGAAGTAATCTTGAAGAACGAAGGGAAAGTGGGGAAAGCCTACAAGGGCATGTCCTACGATGACTTTGCCAGAACGTATGGGGATAGGTCTTATTCCAGGAGCCAATCACGGGGCTCTAGAAAGAGTAGTTAAGGGGGTGAAGTGTAGCGTGCATATTTTAACAATAGGTTTTATATTTGGATTTTAACTTATAGTGTTATGTTACTTAATATAAAGCTGTAACTATGTTTTTGTTAAGGAGCTGCTTCGCGCATGCGCATAGGGTCAACTACAATGTAACTGCACTGAGAGATATTTTAGGGAAGAATCGTCACATATAAAGACAGCAAGCCAAACCAATGACATTCTTTTTTTATATAAAACAAAGTCACGAAATGTTCTCAAAGCCAACAGTTATGAAAACGCACTGAGTGGGGGAAAAGGGGCGGGTCGGTACTTATTTTAACAGCACTCCAAACCATTGCAGATATTTTTAATGTAAAATATGACACTAAAATCTAATGATAAAATGAGTGCAGTAGTTTTCCATTTTTGTAAATGAAAAGCAAATATGTGGAACAACGTAGATTCTTTTATTTCACCAAAAATGTGTAAAACGTTTTTGTTAGTTGTGCTTTCCAAAGTTTTAAGGAAACACATTAAAACATAGCAGTCGCTTCCAACTATAAAGAAATAAGGCACATATAATACCAATGCAGGAGGTCACTACTACTACTTTATCTTCTAATCCTTTTCCTATTTTCTTTCCTCTTTTTTTATATTCTTCTTCTTTTCTTAATACATTCCTTTCAGACTGTTACTGTGTCTCTTCTCTTTTTAGTTTTCTTCTTTGAACATTTAATTCTTTATCTGATATTATATATATTTTTACCCATCCAAATTCATTATCTTCTTCTTTTATTTCTTCCTACTCCAAACCATTGTTTCTTTTGTTCCGCCTTATATTAATTTTCTTTCTTCTTCTGTTTTTACATTTTTCTTTTCACATCTTCATTTCCTTTTTAACTTCTCTATCATCTTTTTGTTTTTGTTTTATTTCTTCTCTCACTACTCGTAATATCGTTTTGCTATATTTATTTCATTTAAAATAACTCTATCTGTTGTAAAAAAAAACCATTAACGCTTATTTATATTTTTCTGTTCAGTCGAGTCGGCTTTTCGTCTTGTTAGACAATATCCTCCACCATCACAATCTTAGATGCAGGAAACAAATATGGTGACACCAGTGCGCATGCGTACGAAAAAAAGTAACATAATACAAACCGCTATCGTTAAAACATGCACGCTACATCTATTAGGTCGAGAAAACTTATTATTCTGAAATGTTTGTTTTATTAAATTTTTATTGAATTTATAAAACTTGTGTTTGTCATCTGTTTTGAAATTAATATTAAAACTTGTTTAATACAGAGGACCGACATAGAAAATCGTGTTCCTAATTATCTTAATATTTTGTTTGTAGATGTTTTTCTAAGAAAATACAGATCGTAGTTGAATAAATTATCCAATCAAGAACGTGTCTATTTCGTAAATTCAGTAACGGAAAAAATATGTTGTAGGGGACTCGCGTCCAGATGGCTAGCCCTCGAAACAGTTCAGGAGGCGGACTTTATTATCAAACATAGCCTGTTTTTATTAGTCTCTTACTTATTCTTAAAAACCTTAATTACCATGAATATGCACGTGACTGTAAACATGGTTGAAACGCATTAGTTGATCGGGCGATGTATAAATAGAATATGAATAGTTAAATCGGAAAGTGTATCAGCCAAGAATAGATGAGACTTAATGCGTCTTCAGATCTTCCTTTTTAGAAGATATTGTACTTTTGTCAGATAGGAACAGCAGCTAACTGGTTTTGAATTTGAAATAATGAACAGAAATGCTTCTTGTTTTCTTTTTTACACTTTAGTATTTTGTATTGTGTGCGGTGTTTATACAACCACTTTAAAGAAATATATGAACTATAGCGGTGAATATCGTTTTATGTGTGTATTCACATCATGTACAGAGTTAATGTTTCTCTTGATATAAATTTTTAACAGATGATAGAAAAATGGGAAAATAGTGAAATAAATGTGCTTATCACTCGTTTGTTTACTTGTAATTTAAACTGCCGGTATTAACATACGTGATGTCTAGTGTTTATCAGATAAAGAACTAATAATTCTAATCAAAGAACTAAAACTAAAAGGAGATATGTGACCAATTACACTGACAATAGAGCTAGACCTGTTGGAGATAAGTAACAAGTAGCATTTACAATAGAGCTAGACCTGTAGGGAATAAGTAAAAAGTT
>JAULCC010194213.1:0-12960 GCA_032358795.1 Nuttallia obscurata | reverse complement strand
GGTGGTTCTACCCGGGTGCACTCTGTGCCTGAATTAGTGTACAGAGGTCCCCCGGGGTCTTCCTCCACCTGTAATGAACAGGACGTCGCGATATGACTAAAATACTGTTAACCCTTTCAGCGCCAAATAATTTTCGTCTGCATATGTTGTCGTCTGTATCAATGTTCAAAAAGTATATTTCTTGAATTTCCGTTTAAAAAAAAGAATCAGGATATCAAACAATTTGGCGCCTCGTGAGACTCCGAGTTACTTGGCGTTTCATCTGCATTCGAACTGTTTGCTAAAATTTCACCGAGACGCATACGCCTATGGCGGCGAAATATTGTTAAAGCGACGTTAAGATCCAAATAAATGAACAAACAAACAAATCAACATATGCACGTTTGACTCTACAATTTTCGTAGATTACACAACACCGAAAACAAATACTAAATATCAGTTAGTTTAAGGAGATTTAGTCTTCTTCAGCTTCTTTAACCTTTAGCCTTCTGAAAAAATGTCGTCTGCTTAAACTGTCGTCTGCCTAGATTTAAAAATTAATTAAAATCGCCAAAGATTTGTAGAAAAATTATTGGCCGAGTGTCAAACAGCTTAGATCTTATAAAGATACCGAGTTACTCATCGTCTAATCTGGATCCAAGTTGTTCGCAAATTCTATCACGGTCGCCCTTAGCAGGCTAAAGGTAAACTAGTTTACCTTTTTCAAAATGTTCGCAATAACATAACTTTTTTAACTTATCCTGAGGATGTGACGTAGTCTTATGTCATTTGTAACGATCGCCAATGGTTGAATGCTTCTTTGATATATTTACTTTGATTTAAAATATTTCTTTTAGATGAATTCATCAATTGTAAAATATGCTGGGTCTGGTAATATAGAAAAGCTTGAAATAGATTTTTTTCTTATCATAGTATACGCTGGACATTCTATTACAAAATGATAATGATTATCATTTTAATATTGTTTTCATCGCAAAATATACATATTCTTTCATTTCTTTCTAATCTTTCTCTGGCATACCTTCCCGTTTCGATTTATAAAGTTTGGGCTGAATTTCTCAATTTAGAAAAACAAGATCTACTCTGTTTCGAAAATATAAAATCTAAATACTCTTCATAGCCCCAAGTATAAAAGAAGCTTATTACTATTTTGGGTAGATGAAAACCATTTTTGTAGGAATACATCTTTAACCCTTTGCTTAAAACTACTAATGAAGGAATTGGTGTTTCCAATTTGATTTGGTTGCTCCCAGGCATATAAAAATCCATGCTCAAGTAATAAGGTATTTACATCACTAACCCAATTTTTTGCACTGTTTTACTATCTTCTACTATTCATCTGTATACATTCTTAATAATAATATTTTCAGAGCTGTGTACTTTCAGTCAGTGTTTTATTATATTTACATATCTATTTACATTTAATGAAAATCTCCCTAGCTCACCATATATTGAATCGTTACAAGCATTTATTTTTACCCCTAAGATCTTTTTACACAACTTTAGGTGGATTCTTTCTAAATCCTTTGATTTTGTAAATCCTCAAACTTGTAAGCCATGATTTAAAATTGAAGCGACAAAGGCATCAGATAATTGCAAACATATTTTAGGGTTAAAATCATATTTTCTAATATAAGACATTAATACATTCATAGCTTTTAATGCTTTCCTATGTATAAATTGCATGTTTAAAACAAAAGAACCAGCATAGCTGAATGCAACTCCTAAGTAGTTGAAATCATTTTGGATTTTGATGTTTTTATTTTTATACGACCATTTTTCATTGTCAGATACTCTCCCCCTATTCCTAAAAACGACAATCTTGGTTTTGTCTACATTCACTTCTAAATCCCACTTATCACAGTATTGTGCTAAATTATTCAAATACCCTATAGATATTTAAAAAAATTCTGACAATGAACAACAATACTTAACACAAGAGTTTTACAGATATATACATGTCACGAATTATTCTCAGTAGAGCAAAGTACCCTAATTTCGACAGTTTAAGCCACTTTTTATCATCAAACAATATTATACAATCTATACCTAAACTTCGACATAGCAACGGAGAGCGCGAAGTTTTCCCGCCATTTTCACACAGTCTAACACTCCATAGATATTGATAAAGTTAAATCTTAGCACTTGTAATTTCGACACTATACGGTACGTTATTTCGACAGATGGACCTTTATTTCGACACCCAAATTATTTTTTAAAAATATATAAGAAACTTAACAAACAAGTTAAAACATTTAATTCTAAAAATCAGTAAACTGTTTTCATTCTTCCACCATGTCGTATGAGATCAAAGATCGCTGGTGCCCCAGTGCCATGGTACTGTGCTCACTATTTTGCCATTTAGACCCAATTTATACAGTTTTTGCCTCAAAGCATTTCTATTTATAGAATCAAACGTACGCTTTAGATCAACAAAAGCACGGAACGGTCTATCCTTTTTGCGAAGTGTAATTTCAATTAGATTTTTTGATAAGAATATAGCGTCTGTTGTTGAATGCCCTTTCCTGAAACCAAACTGGGCATCCGAAATTACATTATTACTTAACAATTCTAGTTTTTATCAGCAGGCCAAGGTTTAAGTCAGTCGGTGAAATTCGAATGAGTCTATAATTAAACTAATTTCTCAACCCTGTATTGAGTAACTAACCTCTCTACTGGATTTCTGATAATCGAAACAAACTTTGTTTTGGGGTTAAGGTGGTGAATACTCTCAGCTGTTCTCGAAATATTCTTCTTTGAAAATATTCCGTAATTAACTGCATTTGAATTGTCGTAAAGTGTAGAAACACTGCAGTCACCTGCAAGAAAAAAAAGAAACTCCATGATAAAATATGTTTCTCTCAATTCGCCTCTGTATCTTTTTCTCGCTGTGTCTATAATTGTCTTTGTCTCAATATCTGATATAGATAGATACATAGAGGATATTTGATGAGTTTTCACATGATATAACATTTTATTAGACGAGTCCAGGAATCTTTATTTAGCGAGCTTCTTGCGAGCTTAATAAAGGTTCCAGGACAATTCTAATAAAATTTTATATCAAGTGAAAACGAATCTGATATTCTTTTTATCACATGACACAACAATAAAGGAAGATGAAAGCTGGAATTTTCAGTTAGCTATGTTTAATGTATGGCGTTGACCAAATAACCACGCTATGGTAAACCTATTGTTTACTATGAACCAAAAAAGTAGATCAACATTTTCGTAGCAAATGTCTATCAAGCACCTGTCTAGAATCCGAAGCTGTATGAAACTTAAAACTTTAACTAATAAACAATCTAAACTTTAACTTCAAGGCAACATTAGTTTAATTCTGTAAACGATGACGCGGGAGAATATATAGGTTGGGTAAATCGGTAACGCATTGTTCGTATAAGAAAATACGTGATGATTTTATAACACCGGAAATAAGTAAAGTCATGTGATAAATAGATATATTTTATTCATGTATAAAGGCGATTAGCCCATCAAACTACATAATTATATACATAAACAACTCGGTGAATGTAAGCATTTAGTAATACAGTTCAGTGGCAGTAGCAGTAGATAACTACATGAATATCTCATTTTTTCACCAAAACACAATGTTACAACTCATTAAAATCACCAAGACCAGATGACCCCGATAAGCAAAACCGTAAACGACAGTAAAATCGTTTTGTACAGTAAAACCGTTTTGTACAGTTAAACCGTTTTGTATTTTTAATGAATTTGCCTCTTATCTAAATAATCTAACGCCATGAAACAGGTTGTAAGCTATAAAAGCCTTCCAGCTGGCTTGCGGTAGGTCGGTGGTTCTACCCGGGTGCAAAATGAGCTTGACGTCGCAATGTGACTTACATACTGTTAAAGCGACGTTAAAATCCAAATAAACATAAACCTAATAACTACGAAATAAATTTGATTTTTAAGAAATAAACACGTCAAGATGAAAAAAAAACTAGTTGAGAACACCTGCGTAGCTGTAGGTAAAACAATTTTCTGTGTGAATCTTTGTTCTTTGAAAGAAGTTGGCTACATTTTTTACCTTTTTTCCCCAGTTATGGAAGTTATAGAATTTCTTTAAACATTGTATTTTGTTAGTGCATCTGATGACTTGTTGAAAAAAGGTCACCGATCTTATTTTTCTCATTTGCCTGTCAATGACATGACCATTATTATCACCGGCGGAAATATTGATATTTTAGCCGAAATTACTAAAAACACCAAAATTTTAAAATAAAAAAGCTTTAAATCTTATCAAAGTTTGTATATATAACTTTTCTGTTAGAATGCATTTTCTTTCCTATAAAACGAGGAGTGAGAAAAATGAAAAAAACATGTTTTTAGACCCTTTAAATGTATAAATGGTGCAAGATTTCGCTCTCCGAAAAAGTTAAATATGCATTTGTAAAGATTCTTTAATTCTACATAATATAATTGTCTGTAATTAACGTTTAACATTAAGCATCATCCACTTTAAAACATTGCCAGACAACGAACCGTAGAAGTTTACCTTCACTGACCTCGGATTTTCTCTTTTCAGTATATACATACATATATATATAATTTTGGTTACACCAATCAAGATGTTTTGTTAACTTACCTAAACAGTCCTTGTAAACCGCATTTGTCGGTTTTCATTGTTACTCAATCGGATCACTTAAAACTTAGCCCACTGACTTTACTTTCGTCATTGTGCAAGTAACGATTTAATTGGCTGATCGGAAAATCAGCTGAAGGCGTATTGAAATAGTTTATTGTCAAATACTACCCTGAAAAGTATTGGACTAGGATAGATCTGTTTTTAATGAGATTGGATGGGAACAACTGCACAGCTGTAGACAACAAAGCTTCGTTACACCTTTCCGAGACAATTAAAAGTCTACAAAACAACAATATTTAAAAAGTGGCCATGCTACTTATGCATTCTTTTTCTGAAATTCGAAGAGCAGCTAAACCGATAATATATAAAATCCGAGACTTTTTCGACATTTTGCCATCCTAATCATACCGACTTTTTGCTAACCAGAGACTCCCCAAACTTTATCTTACTCTAGATTTACATGTACCTATTACCAAAGACGAATCGATTATTTGCTAACCCAATATGCTTCTAGTTTTTTGCTTAACAGAAACATACCAATTATCTTCTAAAACGAGTCTCCCAAAACTTTTGCTTAAACAAGACTAACCGATTATTTGTTAAACCGAGACTTTGCTTGTTTGTTTATTAGGAACTTCACGTCGCTTTAACAGTAGTTAAGTCATATAGCGACGTTTAGCTCACTACAGGTTGAGGAAGACCCCGGAGAACCTCTGCACATTATTCCGGTACAGAGTGCACCCGGATAAAACCACCGACCTACCGTATGCCAGCTGGAAGGCTTTCTCATTTATATATTCCGAAGTCCCTTAACCGGGATTTGAACCGACAGCGGTTAGGGGCTGAGAGATTGCAATCAATGACCATAACCACTCGGCCACGGCGGGGGGGGGGGGGGGGGGGGGGGGGGGCCCACCCACCCCCCCCCCCCCCCCCACACACACACACACACACTCTCTCCCCCGAGACCAGAGACTAATAAATTATAGCTAAACCGAGACTTTCCGAATATGTGCTTACCCGAGATATAGTACCATTTATTATACCTTCCATGTTAAATATCTATATGCACGTTCCGAGATATTCTGCTTTATCAACCTGACGCCAGGTCAATATTTTCTATATCACCCTGGCTCATCGAGGATAAAATTCGGTTTAATAAATGCCTCGGTCGATATTATTTTTCTTGGGGTGGTATGATATGATACCATATCACCCTCAATAGGGTGTGATATTTATATAATATTTACTAAACCGATTTTTCACGATTTTTGTTAAATTACACTAATCGATTATTTGTTAAAACGAGACTACCCGAATTTTGGCCAACCCGAATCTAATCGATTATCTGTTAACCCTGACACTCTAGGTGATTTGTTTAACCCAGACTTACCGATTATTTGTTAACCCGAGAATTTGCCAGCAAATTCCCTGACATTTTGCTTACCAGAGACATTCCCAAGACTTACCGACAATTTTCTTGTGGTAACCCTTCCAGACCTGATTGTCATATATGTCTTCTGTGGCCAGCTTGAACAGATTTGTGTAGTTGGCAAAATATGGCAACTGGGGTGACTTAATTGTAGTTTTATACACTGAAAATATGAATATGCCAAAAAAATTAACGGACATCAGAACTCGTGAGTTCTCAGCTGTGCATTAAAAAGTGTTGGTTTTCGATACGTATTATTGAAATTTACCAAAACTGAATTTGCAGTAAAGATTATTTTATGTTCAAATTGTTTGACATATCCATTTTCCTTGATATGAGGTTGAACAAATGAATCATTGAAAGTAAAACAGTACATACTCCATAGAAACTTCATGTAAAACTAACGAATGACATTTACTGGTCTAAATCTATACCAGTTGAAGTGGCCTGCTTTTCTTTCGGCGAAATTCTCTTGTACCACTGCTTGATTTGTCAAATTTTCAGTCCTCCTAACTTTATTGTGTTACACAAAGTAATTACGATCTAAATCAAAACAAATTGGCGCGTGCGCGAATCGAGAGAAGACCGAAATTAAGCCCTTGGTCAAAGTTACCGTCGTTAGAAAAGAAAAAGGTATTAAACACGTCGAAGGAAACTTGGTAGGAAAGAATGAAATATAGCAAATTATATTGCGAAATTTCTGATCACGTTGCTAGAATGGGCGGAGTGATGTCATCTATCAGTGTTGTGTTTTTAGAATTTTCTACTTTCGTTAAATTAAGATAATTTCAAACGCAAACATCGATTGAAGAGAAATTTTTAAAAAATTGGAATTTTGGAAATATTAGTTTAAACTTATTTTATTGACAATTTTCATACAACTGGTAAAGTGAAATGGGTTCGGAAAAAAGCTCAATGGCTTATTCTAATCTGTATCATTTGGTGTGTATAAGATTTTTCATGACTGGAATTCAGTGACATTTGAATAACAATTTGTATGATGTGAAAAATATAAGACAATGTAACACTACAAAAGAAAATGAGAGAGACAGAAAGAGATAGATAGACAGACAGACAGAGGGATAGATAAGACTGATGAAAGGTGATTCATGGGCTGAGAGTATATAGACGGGTCATAGACCTCTGGTGAGTAAGAATTTCGGTAATAATCAAATGAAGTGTATTTTTTTTCAGTTATGTCTAGGCTGTTGAAAAGGCACAAAACCTTTTAACTGTGTTAATCATTCGTCCGGGTTTACATAATTTGTTCACTTACGAAATCGTCTCCTTGTTATCCAATGCAGCTCTTTTTTTACCATGCCCGATATTTGCGGATGTCTTGAAAACCGTTCGTACAGATCCGTCGTTCCTGATTTGGGTGCCCCTATTAGAAAAAAAGCCGGTAAACATCGGATTGGAGGTCCTTCCAAGAGCTCCTCGGACACCTTCCAACAGGGGTTTCTGAAATTCTCCAACAGTACTGGCGGTTTCTGTGAGACAAATGACCATAAAATGTAAATAGGAACAAGGATCGGTAAGGGAAAACATATGACTGATTTCACTATTTTGCTATCAAATTTTGAACGCGGGCTTTTACAGATAACTTCTTATCAAGAGTCGAGTCTATCGTGAATTCATAAGGTCGTATATTCCTTACGATTGGCAAAATGCGGAATGCTTGGAGAAACTTATTAATTTGAAAACAAGCTAAAGCTGATCTAACTCAGATAAAATGTACATCGTGAACTAATTTTCAAATTATTTTAGCATAAAAAACTTCGACCCTTTTGAGCATTAAATAGCGGTAACTACTGCGCAATTAACATGATAAAATTCTTACTGAGGCTGCAAATCAATATGAAATATTTATTACCAACTCAAATTAAACTTTAAAACAACAAATTCAGATATATATGACAATAAAGCTTCATTCTCTAACTCAGCTGAGAATGAAAAATGCTTTGTGAACACTGGGCCAGATGTTGAGTACAATGCAGGCCAGTGTGAATTTATGAGGTGTAGACCAGATGTCAAGATCAATGCATGTCAATGTGGGTCTCTGAAATATAGACCAGACTTTTTGTGAGTATTATATATACAGATTGGTGTCGAGTGTACAATGGAGATCAATGTGTCTTTACGAGATGTAGACCAGATGTCAAGCACAATAGAGGCAAATATAAGTGTATGATAAGTGTCAAGTACAATGCAGGTCAATGTGGGTCTGTAATATTTAGAACATATGTCGAGTACAATTCAGGCCAATGTGGGACTGTAATATATAGACCATATGTCAAGTACAATTAAGGTGAATTTGGGTCGCATTCTTTAATGTAAATGTATTAAATATATGTTTTCAAAGTTACTATGACATATATAGGACTGTCAATGTACTTATATCATGATATAAACAAGTTTGATAATAATCTATGCTTCCAGTCAATTCTTGAAACATTTAATCATAATATTATACAACATGAGGACCATGATAGTCTTGTAATCGCTTACCTGGAGCCTTACATAAAGACGTGTCATAAAGTGTAAAAATGCAGCTTCTAATTATTTGCGTACACAAAATAATTCTATGTTTTGAACGGTTACCTTGTTAAACCAAGGAATACATGATCTAATTCAAACTCGACCTGGATTTCATCTAGACAATAATCCTAAGTTTCATAAATATCCATTTAAAACTTCGCCCTCTATTGTAGACACATGTTGAAGGTTTCAATTATTAGACAGGCTGACCTACTTTTTACCTGGATTATCCATATTTAAACTTGACCAAGGCACATATTCTTACCAGGTTTAGTGAAGATCAAGTGAAAAACACGACCCGTTTTTACTAAACAAAGTCTGTAAATGATTTGACCTAGTTTTAAACCGAGGTGGCTTACATTTGAAATCTACCTAGAAATCACCAAGACAGTCATTATGACAAAGATCAAGCAGTCTCCATTGTGTACAAGCTAAATGAGAACGAAAGGACAAACGGACGGACGGGCTGACCGACAGAGAGACGAAGTGAGCTAAACAATAGACGGCAGTGAAAACAGGAGCAATGTATAACATTGTAGTTGAATTAATATCTCTCTCTCTCTCTCTCTCTCTCTCTCTCTCTCTCTCTCTCTCGCAATATCAAAATGCCAGTCATCCTTAAAATCTGGTAGGCATATAATTCGAATAAATCACTGTTGTGTTTATTCTTTAACAATTTGATATGGCATTATACTACATCTACTTAATTATCGGACTAATTAAATTTAGCCAACATGGCTAGCGTCCCTTATCTTTAACTTACAATACTGAGAACATCTTCGGGTGGTACAATACAACATAACATGTGAGTTGACCCCGGTGAACATGTTGGCACCGGTTCAAAGACATCTTTATACGAATACGTGTTACTGGTTAAATGACTGTCTGATTGGTTCGGCATCATCTGTAAACTTGACTGGGTCTCATAGTTCACTATCTCCTCGAACTCCTCCATAGGCCGTCTCATTGAAATAATTGCGTAACATGCCAATACTCCTCCGAAAATAAATGTGTATGCTATTTTTCTGGCTAATGGCGCATATGTCTGAAAAGGAATTCACATTTACTGTAAACAAAAAACCTCTATAGGCCTACAGCAATATCATAGGGAAACATAAAAAATTATCATAACATAGAGATTATTATTCCATAAAGGTAAAAGTATTGGTCACATAACTTCCGCTCTGGGAGTAATATAACAAGCCTTCTTTATTGTGCGATATATCACTCGTTATATATCGTGACCTACTGTGTTCATGCGCGTGAAGTACATTGATAGACAGGGAGGTAAATTGATAGACAATGACGTCATTGTCTTGTAACTTTTCCCAGAGTTTATCTAATTTGAAGTAAATTCTTCATTTAACTATTGTTGATCCTTGTTTAAATCAGTTAAGTGTAATCAAGAAACCTTCTTAGAATAAGTTTGTTTCAAATTAAAAACAAAGTATTATAGATATTTGTCCTTGTTCATTGACCAAATTACACTCTGTTATATCAAAGCATCTAAAGCACCAAGTGTTCAAATTATGGTATTTGTGCTTAAAACACTTGCTCCTAGAATAATGAGCTTAATAGATTCGTGGTTATGGTATATTGAAAATTATAATCAACAGAGCTTCGTTTTGTATAGTTCTGACTAATCGTTTGGGGCAGACACCAGTTTTTCTCAAATTCCAGGTCTGGCAAAGTACCCTAACTTGAAATCTGCTCTGCAAAACACACATGAGAATGATAGATAAACTCTTTATACATATTAAAGCAAAGATATATCCCGTAGTTGCTGATATACCAAAAGGAAACTGCAGAACCATCACTGCTTTGACAAGGAAATCTTCAATTTTCAAGTTTCAACCCGCGAAAACTAACGACAATTTTAACCCGAATCACTAGATTTCATGATTCTATACTGATCATAGGGGAAATATGGTCAACGTATGCAAAGTGCCATGAGAATGCCATACATGTATCCTGTCTTCCTATCAAAACTAAAATATGTTGTGACCCTGTCGATTTTCGGCTATTTGATGATGTCTGAGAGCCTCCGTCAA
Organism: Nuttallia obscurata; assembly: GCA_032358795.1. Classification (NCBI taxonomy): domain Eukaryota; kingdom Metazoa; phylum Mollusca; class Bivalvia; order Cardiida; family Psammobiidae; genus Nuttallia; species Nuttallia obscurata. The sequence goes on along the minus strand of JAULCC010194213.1, from coordinate 2,330 downwards.
ATTTTGTCTCTATTTATACTGCCCGCACCAGAAAGGGGTAGGTTAGTATTTTAGCTAATACCCATATTACATGCTGGGTACCAGTCACCCCATGGTTTCCAGTCTTCATAGAAAACCTTATTTAAACAACATATATAGAAAGATTTAACAATTACAATTATTTTAGAACTCAACTGTGCTGTTTTTAACCACACATGCCTAATTTTCATGAATTTTTCCGGGGCCAAATCGCAACTAAATACTGAAACCGGTGTCTGCTACCTTTTATAAGTTCAATATACCATGGACACTCATGTGAGATCTTCTACAAAGATGATCATACGCGAGTTGTCATTTCGTATCAACTTTTCATTAAATGTTATATCTTCATTAGGTATATAACCATGATAAGGTTATGATGTCACATTTCTTTATAAATAGAACATAACATAAATTCCTTTATAAATTAGCTTAGGTATACAGCCAATCGCTTTTGGACATACTACGACGTTACATGTCAGTTATTTCATACTTATATCGCTATGTGTACTAACCCGGAGACAAGCGATGTCATGTGATAAATTAAATATAATTAACTGTTTCACTTGAACGATGTTGAACATCGGTTTTACATCAAGAGAGGGTAATTATAAAGAAGGTACGGTGCACGAGGATTTTACATGTAACTCACCTTACGAGTGATCAGCCGGATTATATTGAAGATACGCATTTCGACCGTTATATTGACTTTCCACAATCTGACATACAGGTATTGCGTAAACAGAAGCATGACGTCGATTTTAACATTTATCGAGAAAAACTAAACAGTTTTCTTATCCAGGAATATTATTCTAAATTATACAGATATTTAACGAAAATTTTTAAGGCGATACAAGAACAGGCAGTGAGAAAATATTGTAAGATGTCTTTGTTTGATCGAGTAAATATCGATGTTTACACACAATTGTACTTGTTTGACATGATGAGCGTCCCTATTGGATCATATGTGTGGTATGTGTAATTCCTTAAGGAATTCTTTGTATTTCATTTTAAATCCTTGAAATATATTATTGATGTTGAACAAAAAAGCCAAATTCGGCTGTTTATGGCGAACTAGGTACATTTTCGTTACCAGTAAGAAGCAACGAAAGAGGTATCCCGATAGCGCAGTGGTAACGCTCTCACTTCTCAAAAATGCAACCTCGGCTCGATCCTTGGCCGAAACTAGTATGTGAGAGGGTTCTGTAGTGGCCTCCGGTCCGGGCATGTACATGTAGGTGTCTGGCGTGTACTCCGGATTCCTCCTACAATAAAGACCACAACAACGCCTCCATCCGCTCCAACGAGAGTGAATTATATAAGTTGTAAGAACATGTTTTGCAATTGTTGTAAAGAAAATACAGTTTACGCAAAGAAAGAGCTGTTAAATTCTGGCCAAACATTATAAGCCCCATGTGGGGGATCGGGGCATGCTAATGTGGCACAAACTTTTAGACCACTTCTACCTTAACACTGGCATGTTCGTAAGAGGCGACTTACAGGGTTTGAACGTGATTCTGGAGTTTCTGCATCTCTGATTCTCCAGCAGGTTTTAAGTTGTTGGATCTATACCCCATATTTTTATCTCGATGTAAATGAGTTGGGGATCCAACATTTTTTTCCTGAATGGCGCCATATACCCTATACAGTGTTGCGGTGCCGTAAAACCCAACCCAATCAATCAAAAATCATAAATAATATGTCTCTTTTGTCTAATGTTTATCAAGAGTTAGACCAGTGTAACACTATTGCTGGCAACTGTTGGGCTAAACGTAATTATTCTATCATTAACCTCTTGGGATTTGCTTTCATACGCTGATCAGTCGATAAGACTAAACACTATGTCTCAGTGCTGAAAAGAAGTCTATGTGATAGGAACTTTTAAAAACATGACTCATATTTATTTGTATAGTATCTTAAACGGTTGTAACCATTCTGTTATATGTGTTTATATATGCCGTGTTACTGAAATCTTGAAATATAAATTTACGAATATCTTTAATTCTCATGCGTCGTTTACCATTGGTTTGAGAAATAAAGAGGAATGAATTGTATTGTATATTGATAATTTTATTCAAGAATGGAGTGCAAAAGTAAATGCATTACCTAAACTAGAAACTTTTTGTAAATTTGAAGATTATCTGTATATTATCGTTATGATGATCTACGTAATTAATTCTGCTGTCTAAAGGCCCGGTCACACAGCCCTCCACGGTCGTATCGCGGACGAATAATGGCCAAAAATTTCTGCCCGTGAAGCAGACGCTGTTGGACGCTTTGAGGTCGCGATAAAGACGCGATACAGCCGTACT
>JAULCC010194102.1:0-12968 GCA_032358795.1 Nuttallia obscurata | reverse complement strand
GGTGCTAAATGTTTCAATCATTTTGTTTGAATACTGTGTGTAACTTAAGTAGAAATAAAATAAAAGTTAAATGGTTTGTTTTCTTCCTTCCTTTTATAAAAATCTTGAAAAAAAAGTTCAATCGACCGGTATTGACCAGTATTGACCACTTGGGGAGTATTGACCGGGACGGTTTTAACCGCCGGTTAAAACCAGGGGCGGTCGATTGGTGCCAACCCTGTGTGCATACATCAACATCGTACAATTTGTATCAACAGTAGAAATATGGGCAGTCTTACATACATGTAGCAGGCAACGCAATGAAGACGATATCAGATGACGAAGTTCTTTTAAAAGAAGTGAACTATATCTTACTAAAGTGGGGGTTACTAGGAGCTCTGTATGCGTTGTACTTGGCATCTAAAGCGAGAATTTGCTGCCAATTAGCTGTCATGTTTACATTCTTGGATGACAAAGGCCGCTACTCTCATTGATAATATTTTTTTTATAAATATGATATATGCATTCAAAGTTTATTGCATAGGGTTGTTAATTAAATTCAATGTTCATATTTTGAATTTTGATAAGTTTGAAAACTTTTGATTCAGAACAGTATTAGCTACTTCCATAGATGATGTAAGCGGTTCATGACTCGACTCGACACGAGGTTTTCAAGATGGCGGCTGAACGGGGAGAAAAGGAAGCGCGGAAACATAAGAAGTCAGAATCTGCTGGCGACTATCACTCTGATAATCAAATTGAAGCTGAACCAAATTTCAGTGATCCTGAAGATTTCGTGGACGATATTTCAGAAGAAGGTTATTTCTTACGTACAAATACAACCGCCACAATATGCGGTCCGGCCGGTGCTTGATTTTGCCCCACGTGTTTCAATATCACATCATTAATATATGTGAAACAAGGATACAGATATTTTCTTAGTAATTTCATTCGTTAAAAAGACTAACGTTTGAAGCAACTCTCTGATCGAAGTTTAAGTTTTATAGACTCTTGTTACATCCCAAATGCACTGCACACATCCGAGTCCCATATGGATTGTTGTGGACTGAAAACGTAGGCTAGCCGTACAACAACCTGCCTTTCAGAACTAACGTTTGTAAGAGCTACGATCTGATCCCATTTCAGTAGTGGAGCGAAACTCTTCTTCCATTTTGCAGCCAATATCAGTGAATATGCATAAGTGCTTTACAATTTACATATACATCCTATTCTCCTAGGGAAAAGGCTCACACCTGTAAATCCTGCTCAGATCTTAAAAAACTGGATACTGCATGCATGGGATGGGTCTTGTATTGACTATCGTTCTGGTATATGTCTAGTTTGAGCTTAAAGTCATTTATAGTTTTTGCATTTACCACACAGTCTGGTAGAGAATTCCAGCTGGATTCATGATATAAAGGCAGGTATATGTTTACAAAACTTTATGGTTACGGAAATGATATGAAATTGTACAGTTTCAAAAATAACAGCTAGCATATTTACATATTTTATTCTTAGGTGTTTATATATTTATATGTAGCAGGCTCTTTGAACCAGGTACGATTTAATACCGATATTTGTATATATTTTTGTAAACATTAATGATTAAGTGAGCTTCGGAATTATGCAAGTAAACGGAATCGCAACTCTGAGATCTCGCCGATCAACATTAGGGACCTTCATCTGTATCAGCCAGATGCTTGACTAATAGTGCTCTGTATCACCGAGACGCATGCCGGTTTTAAATCCTGTTGAATAGGTTGGATATTTTACTGTAGGTCTACGTATTCTACATTCCTGGTGAGAGATTTGGTCTCTGCCTTGACTGAAAATAGCGGCAGTAAGGCTAATCTCAAGTCTCGCCAGTCTCGCAATGTCCCTTATGTTAAAACGAAAGTTACCTGTATACTGTACGCGAGTTGCGATTCTGTTTACTTGCATAATTCCGTGAGTGAACTAGTTAGATTTCTAGATAACTAGTATACACTTATAAAAATGTCCTTCACTCTTATGTCAATTATTTTGTTTACAAGGCAATCAGATTAGATTATCTGTATTTTAAGTTGCTCAATTTCAGTACAATATTGCCAACTTAATTTCATGTGTTTCATTAATTGAGAAAATTATGTTAGAGCTAATTTTGTAGGTTTAATAGTTTCAACATGTCAGAATTGTTACATTAGTTAAATGTTTTGTAAGAAGAAAATAACGTTTACAGACTTACCTATATATTTCAGAACTTTTGGGAGATCTGCTTAAAACCAAGCCAAAAGATACTGATACCCTTGACAATGTTTTAATAGTCGATAATGTACCAGTGGTTGGTGGAGATCGTTTACCAAAATTGCAGAATGTCATCAAGAGAATTTTTGAAAAGTTTGGCAAAATTCTCACAGAATCCTACCCAATGGATGAAAATGATAAAACGAAAGGGTAAGGAGAATTTTCTGGCTCTAGAATCATTCAATGTTTCTCTTCATTAACCTAATTTAAATGTCACTGGAAGTTAAATTGTTTTCAGATTCTTCAGATATATAAATAAATATAATAGGATACTATTTTGTAAACATGTCATTTAGATGAAAAATGTAGAATATGACTTCACACTGTTTTCAATAGACTACAAAAAGTATTTTACATAGATTTTTTAGTTTAAAGCCATAATACAGCTAAAAAAAACGTGAAAATCCCATTATTTAGTGCATGTGTGCATAATCTTTAATAAAAACTATCCCTGAACACGTTCAGTTTACTATGTCAAATTCCATCCACTATTTGTAATTGATAGATCAAAGTGTTCATTTCTTAATTTACTATCATAGAAGTTTCCAATGTATTGTTTACATTCCACAGCTCAGAAGTTATATCTGATGCCCTCGATTTATGGCTAAATATTACAATCACCTCTTGTGATGGGATTTAATTATTACTATTCAATGTGTACCACCATGCGATGTCATTCACATGTGTAATCAATATAAATAAATAAGCAACATCCAATTATATATGAGGGAGTCGGGTTTTTTCAACAGCTTTCAGAATGTGCTGATAAATACTTGATTTTAAAATTGTTATTGTGCTTCTGGTATTTATAGTAGCTTAGGGCACATCTTTTAGAGACCCAATATTGCGATATACACCTGGTTTGACTTCCAATTGTTTTCTTAAAATTATTGCAATTTTGAACTTTATTATGCCTTTAATTCAAAACATTCTGACAAAAAGTTATAGTGTAGAAATACAATCTCTAAACAAGTTACCTTGCACATATGATAAAGGGGAGAGTATTTGCATTAGCTGTAAAACATTATTCAGGAACAACATGAAAAAAATATAACCTGCATGGTTGTGCTAATTGTTCCACAATAAATGCATTTTCACAATTTCCTGTTGGTTCTTTGAAAGACCAAAACATAGTAGCTTTTAGTAAAGCTGGACTTGGTCTATTTGTTTTGATGTCTTATTTATCAAGCAATTCTTGTTGATAAATTTCAGGTATATTTTTCTGGAATACTCGAATCCGGCCAGTGCCCTGGAAGCAGTTAAAATGACAAATGGATATAAACTGGACAAGGCTCATACATTTGCTGTTAATTTGTTTTCAGATTATGACAAGTAAGACATTTTGTAGTGAATTTATTTATTATATATCTCCCACATTTTATGATCGTCCATTTAGCTCAATGGTAGATGATCTGCTTTTGGTGCAAGAGGTTATGGGTTCAATGGCCCTAGATGGCAAAAAGAGACGAAACAAAACAATAAAGAACTTGACTGAAAGGAATAATTTGGAAAATTCCAAAGGCAGGAAAAAAGACCAGTTTGAACTGTACAGTACTGTTGAAACCTGGAAATGTTCTTGACAGTATTTCTAGATTATTAGTATGTTCATGTTACTTTTAAATTTTAAGTGCATTTGTATTTCTTTTAATTGACCATCTGTTTAAAAGTATTAGCAAATTCCCTATCGGTTGGAATGGCTTGGAATAGTACTATTCAAAATTGAAGTGGTTAAAGAGGATTAAAAATGTTACTACATGTATAAAACCCTTTATTGATAATCATGTTTTTCAGTTGTTCATGTAATGGTTACCTTATATGTTTGTATTTGAGTAAATATTCAAGTCTATCCTCTGTTGGTAAACAAAAATACATAACTAATGTTTATCTTAATGTATAACTAAATAAGTAACAAAGATCATATTGTATCAGTAACAGTTTTTCTGTGGCGAGCATTGATAATTTTATTTATGTAATGTTCTATTAATATTTCTTTTCTCTAATATGTAGATTTGAAAATGTACAAGATGACTGGGAACCACCTCAGCCAAAGCCCTATAAAGATCTGGTATGTATATACTGTCATTGCACTAAACTGGTGAACAAACATTTTGAAATGAGTTCTTGTTGTGAAATATAATACTTTATTCAGACTACTTGAATTAGTTCTTTCACTACATAATATTCAAATCCTGTCACTTGACAGTGTCACACTTAAAAAAATTGGGGCCCAGACATAATGTGATGTCACTTATTCATTATTTTTCGATTTCACTGATGAGCACAGTTTTTTCATAGATTACAGACAAGAAAGGTACAAAATATGTAATGCAAGTTCTGGATACAGAATTTTAGAATATGTTGACAGTTAATTTCAGATACCACAGTTTTAAAGTAGCAGAATATGTAATGAGATATATGTATGTATGTACTAACAGCTTCTTTTTTTTTACAGGGAAATTTGCGATACTGGTTACTTGATCCAGACTGCTTTGATCACTACAGTGTTATCTATGAAGGTGGAGAGAAGACTGCCATATTTCAAAACACAGTCCATTTGAGCTCTGTGAGAGAGCCAACAATTGTAGAAGAAAGAGCTGTAAGTATAATTTCTTATACTTTCAATTTGAAATGTTCATAGATAAAATCCTGGGTATTGAGGAATTTGTAATCTGTCAGAATTTTATAATCATGTAATGTATAGTTTTATATTGCCAAAGCTTTGCAATTTACTGAACAACAACTCTCCAATAACAATAAGTATCCACGTAGTTTCGGAGGAGAGCAATTGTAAAGTTTGTTGATCATTCTCTACCTTGATATAACTGCAGGGCTTTTTTTCAACATTTTGGGAAAGTGACCCAATCAATAACACATCAGTTCAAAATTATATTTCACATGCTATGCAAACAGTTTTACAACCAAAATCCAAAATAGATTAGTTTTATATCACTTGACATGAAATTGGCAACTTTCCTCCATAAATTGGGAAAAAAACATACTATTTGGCTTATGGAATATAGCTCTATAACGGCCATAAAATTGGCCGAAAAAAAAACCTGAACTGGGTCACAATTTAACACAGAAAATGAAGATTTGACTATCTGCTTTTTGCCTCGCTACAGAGATGGACAGAGACTTACGTAAGGTGGTCTCCGCAGGGAAATTATCTAGCAACTCTACATCAGAAAGGTATTGCCCTTTGGGGAGGCCCGAAGTTTGACCAGATCATGAGGTTTAGCCATCCAGGTGTACAACTTATAGACTTTTCACCTTGTGAGAGGTAAGCAAATCATATTTACTACATTTGTCACAGTGGGCATTTTAGAAAAGTGATATGTAAATAGCAGACATCTGCTTTTGTGTAAGAAAGATTTTGCTAATTATTTTTTTAATACACAAATGACATCAGACCAAATGAAAGAGCTAGGTATTTTTAGCCTTTTGTGTACAATATACCCTGACAAATGGGTTTTATACAATCTGAACAGCTGAAATGATAACTTTTTAAAGACTTTGCTCACTATAGGGAAATGAAGAGGACCATCTGCAGACAGTAGTTAATGAATCTGTACAGGTTGCAAGTCTGATATCCCATTCTTTGAAACATTTTCTTTCATCATTCTTTGAAACAAAGTTACTATGTACTGTGTTCTAGATGGAAAATGTTATCCACAAGTGGTTAAGCAAATGTGAATTTAGTGACTATATATACTTATTTATACATTTAGTACATGATGTTATGTGACATTATTTAAATGAAAACTGGTACATAATTTCAGATTTTTAGTGACATTTAGTCCACTGCAAGTTAAGACAGAAGATCCACAGAGTATTGTGATATTTGATATACGTACAGGACAGAAAAAACGTGGATTTAATTGTGAACCAAATGCTCAAGTAACATGGCCAATATTTAAGTAAGTAAAAGTTGTAGATTTTCATATGATGTATATATATATGTTGACAGTTTCACTGAAGTATGTTTAATATTTCCAATAAAGCATCCTCCAAATTTTGTGCAATAGGTACTTAAAAATCTGTCGGGGCACTTAGGATTTTTCAAGTGAGGAAGCCTTCCAGCTGGCTTGTGGTAGGTCGATGGTTCTACCCAGGTGCACTCTTGTGCCTGAAATAGTGTACAGAAGTACCCCGGGGTCTTCCTCTACCTGTAATGAGCTGGACCTCGGGTTATGACTGAAATACTGTGACGTTAAATTCCAAATAAACAAACAAAAATTAAAAATCTATTTGAAATTTATCAAAATGGTCAGTTAATATAAATGCTGACCAGGTGAAGTGTTCAAAATAAGATTGCTTGTGTCAATTTGACATTATTTAGTGGCCATGGTAACCACAAAATTCAGAAATATTTTTTTTGAAATTAGCAGGTGTAACCCATAATATGATTGATAGTTAACATTTTTTTATGGAATGTTTAAGACGCACACACTTCATTTGAAAATATGATAATCAGTTATACAGTGAAAATAAACCAGGAAAAGGCTGGAATGTTTAAATACTGTAATGTTGTTTTTTTCTTTAATTTAGAAATCTTGGCAGAATTTATAAGAATATCAAACTGTATATGGAATTACATGATATCCATTAAATAATACTTAGTTATTGTAACTTCATTTTTAACCAGATGGATTTCAACATTAGGCCGAGTTTGAATTTCAAGTGGTTGTTAAAAAATATGTCTTTGGTGATAGTTATACAACTTAAAGAGTAACTCTTGTGGTTTAAAGAATGATGTGTGAAAATCTTTATTTTTTGTGTGCTTTTAACACACATTCTTTTTATTTGGGGAACAGGTGGAGCAATGATGGTAAATATTTTGCAAGACAGGTTCCTGAAACACTGAGTGTATATGAGACAGAGGTAAGAAGTACCACAATTTAATTTGTCCCTCTCTGCTTTATATAGATTTATAACATAACTTGCGGCGTCCGTGTGAAATAACGACATTATTTATTTTGTGATATCCACGGATCGAAAATCACTTGTGATTATTGTTTTATACTGGCATCAGGATATTTCTTGAATAAACTGGAAACCATGATTATCTCACTTCGGCAACAACATCATCAGATGACGTTAAATTTAGCAATTGTATATACATTTGAGATGTTTGTGGATTCATTTGACACATTTACCTGTTTTGAATATGTAGTTATGCAATAAATAGAATCTTACATTTGTGATCGTTATTGGATTTATAAAATTCATTTTTGAAAACGAGAAAAACTCGACAAGTCTCATTTTTATTGTTTTCAAAAATCTCATTTTTTAAATCCAATAATTCATGAGCACTCATGTAAGATCATCTATGTCTTTATGAGAATTTTCTTTGGAGATGGGACATTTCACCTAGTAAGAGAGAAAAAGATTCAGGTCTTTTTAGAATTGACATCTACTTGCTAAAAGTACAGTGTTGAGCGGAAGGAAATAATTACACGGCATTTCTACTTTTACTTTTACCGCTTAGCAGTGGAAGCGGAGACAACATACAACACAGGTTTTCAGAGATGAAATGGTTACAAACAAGTTAACTATGTAACACAAAGTATTGTGTTTTACAACAGAGCAGTAAGACTATAGAGGTTCTGTTGGCTAAATCAGTATTGTTTCAGCAAACAGGTGAAATGCAAGTTTACAAATTAATTTCAGCATCATATACCACATGATCAGCATGCATTTTTGATATTGTTGAAAGAATGAAGGATTAGTATTTATATTCAACAATAAATAAATAAATTGAAATATTGTTTAAAATTTCTGGTTAAATGCGCTATCATTACTTTGACAAAATAGAAATCAATCCATACATTTGCATCTTTCATTTTATGCATTCCAAAGAAGTATTTATATGTTGGCTCGCATTCTTCATTTTTTTGCTTTCAGACCTTCAGGCTTTTAGATAACAGAAGTTTAAAGATAGAAGGTATTAGGTAAGTTATACCAGATGATGGGTCAGATCTGGTTCAGCCTTATCAGTGATAACCTGATAACTACAGATAACTTTAAAGGCAGGTCCAGATTTTTAATAAAAATCATTCCTACAAACCTTAAGAGTATTTTATCAAGTATATGTGTTCATTCACATGCATTTGTACATGTTTTGATGATAAACTGCCTTTTTTGCTGTGAAGTGATAGTGCATGATCTGGTAAATCATATGCATAATCACACTGCTATACCAAGAGTGATTCCTACCATCATGAGCCTCTTGTTTTAACTGGGTTTTTTTGATAAAACAATTTCATGATTACTTTTTTTTAGACATATCTTCCCCAGTAAAAGTTTCTAGGTTGAGAAATTACTTGCTTTATCTAAAATTTCAGGAAGTGAATGACAAGACAAATTCTTGTACATCACGTTTGTTTCATTTGTTTATAGACTTGCATTAATTTTCTACTTACAGGGATTTTTCATGGAGTCCTTCAGACAATTATATAGCTTACTGGGTGCCCGAGCAAAACAATATACCTGCAAGAGTAACCATTGTGGCTATTCCAACTCGTGAGGAGATGTGTGTGCGTAATTTGTTCAATGTGGCAGACTGTCGTATGCACTGGCAGAAGAATGGAGACTACTTGTGTGTGAAGGTAGACAGATACTCCAAGGCCAAGAAGGCAGAGGACACTGGTCAGATGAAGTACAGTGTGAGTGCTATGTTATGTCAATTGTGTGCAGGGCTCCAGATAGGTTGTGTATCACAGAAATTCATCAGGTCTGTTTTCCATGTTTCTTCACTAAACCTTATCTTATGGGTACTCTTTAAGAGGCGATTCTTAAGAGTACCCTCAAGATAAGGTTTGATAGAGAAACATGGAAGACACTCACTTTCTCAAAATACTCGCTTTATAGGGATCTCTGGTGTGGAATCATTTTGAGAATTTAATTCCAATATATAGAATGTGGAATGTTGGAAAGGTGTTCTGAGGACAAATTTCTCACTGAAAATTTCGGAAAGAGGTTTATATCATTTGAATTAAATCTTATATCAGATTTTAGCTCCACTGGCCAGAGAACAGAAGAGCTGGTGCCTTGGCTCAGAATCTGGCATCTATTCAAGCATGTGTCCATAAACAATTGCTTGTGAAGACAATAGTCTTCAGTTTTGATTGTATCTTCTTCAATGGAATTCAGAAGAAGGTGCATTATCTCCATCACACTTGTACAACAGTTGGATATCCATGAGAACTCAGTTTCTTTCGAAAACTAGCCAGATGCCTCCATGCAAGATTGGACTATTGCCCTTGAAATTGTAAAAAAATGATAAAATAAAGCCTCTGATGACAATAGAGCCTATATGTTTTCCTACATTTCTTATCTGATATTCATTAAACTTAGGACATTTGTTAAGTGTTATTTATTTGATATATTTTCTCTGTTTTCTCGCGTGTATAATCAGATGATCTGGTGTGTACATTCAGTGTAAATGATGTGTGGTCTTCTTTCGTTAACAGGGTATTTACTACAACTTTGAATTGTTCAGGATAAGAGAGAAGCAAATACCTGTTGATAAAGTGGAATGTAAAGGTGAGTGAAGTAAATATGGAATTAGGTATTTAACTGTTACAACAGGTAGAAGATGCTAGATGTAGGCCCTATAAATAAGCGTAATAAGTTGCACTGGTGAAATATCTCTGATTAATACTCAGAGGAATGATTTTTTCAATTTCAACTATATTTAAATCTTTGTATTATCTCTACAACTACAGTCTCGAGTTTTCTTGTGAAGAACCTTATACTGCATACTTCTAGATAAAAACACTCATTGGAATAGACTCAGACTTGCATTTTGAGATCAATAGATCAATTTGATATGATGTGATGGCAAACAAGTTGAAGAAAAGAATTGCTGCAGAAAATTACAGCAAACAATATCCATTGAATTTTGGGGCATGCTTGGAAACAAGAAAATTAAAAATTTTGTAGCCAAAACTTCCAGTTCCTTGTTTATAGAATCTTATGTTTCCATATCACCAGTTAATTTCTTATTTCACAGAAAACGTACTTGCCTTTGCATGGGAACCTACAGGAAATAAATTTTCCTTTATCCATGGTGAGAGTACAAGAATATCTGTGTCCTTCTACATAGTCAAACCACAAGGGAATGTGGAGCAGCTGAGTAAGTGGACCAGTTTATATAATTGAAATATTTTATAGTTAAATGTTTGTAGTTCAGATGTTGTTTTTACCAGTTGTTAATTCTGTAGAGCTGGTGTAGAAAAGGTCAATGCCGTGCCAATGTTCAGAAGATATGACGTCTATGTTAAATTTTGAGTTCATTTCTCATGTAAATTGGCCTTTAGAGATTGATGGAAAAAACTTGTCTGCAAATTTGAGTGCTTTAATTGAACACTACAGACTGAGAGTGTATCATTGTTGATAACTTTTCTGAATCTTTAATCAGGGTCCTGAAGCATTTTCTTTACTTAATAATTTTTTATTTACACTTCTCAGACATGGAAATGGGCCTCTATGATTGACAACATCCTTTTCCCTTTTCTGACACTCGAAAGATTATTTCAGATGTTATACAATTTGTCATTTTGTGATAGATGTCGGAGCTAAAATAAATGAGTCTGAGGTTTCCAGACTTCATATGGAGTTAACCTGATATTGTAAGTTAATAAGAAATTGAAACCATATATTGATGATAAGCAGTTTATTTAGGTATGATTCAAAATATGTCTTTCTACATAATGCCTGAGATTATTGCAAAATGTTTTCATAGATATATTTTTCTCCATGCTACAGAGGTGTTTGAGCGTCGCACAGCCAACCATTTGTTCTGGAGTCCTGTAGGACAGTTCATTGTACTAGCTGGACTGAGAAAGTAAGTTACTTGTAAATACTGGTCATTTATTGCCTTGAAACTTCATTTTAAGTAATATTTTTTTAAAAGACTAAAAAAATTGGTAACTATTGTTTTACAAAGCCTTTAAAATTTCAACAGCATTTATCAACATCCTTTTAGCTCACTTGACCATGAAGTGGACTAAGATGAGCTTAAGTTAATTTATTGTTTTTCTTCTATAAATCAGCTTTTTCTTTGATTTACACCAAACTTGATCTACACGTTTCTAGCATTGACCTTTTAAGTTTGTTCTGTGACAAAAGAGACAATTTTCCATTTGCAGACTTTTCCAGTAGTTAATAGACTGGTTTTGCTTGTGTTATAAATATTCTTTAGACAAGAAAACTTTTAAGAAAAAATTAAAAAAATTCTGTACCAAAATCTGGCTAAATTTGATGTGTATCTATTTGTTGTGAAATCATTAAAAAAATAATATATGTTTGGAACATATGACTAATTTAGGGATGAAAGAATAAATTGGCTCAATATTTGAATTCACAGTTAAAGTTACTAAATTATTCAGTTACAAAAGACAAAGCTCTTACATTATTTCAGTATGAATGGTGTATTGGAGTTCATTGATACAGCAGACATGACTGTAATGGCACAGACAGAACATTTTATGGCTACAGATGTGGAGTGGGATCCCACAGGAAGATATGTAGTTACTGGTGTCAGCTGGTGGGGACATAAGGTATAGTTCATACTGCAGAAAACACTTATTTATAACAGCTTGTCTTCTTGATGCTTGGCTTTCCTCATACAAAAGTTATTATTTTATGTAATAAAAGTATACTTAGTTTAAACTTATTTATTTGCGTACAATATGCATTTACAGGGGTGGCAAAATCTCAAAAAATGCACTTGTCCACGGACAAGTTGTTTGAAAGGATCACTTGTCCATACCCATTCTCTACTTGTCCGTGACAAAGGTATTGAATTAAGGTCTGGAGAATTGAAAACAGAAGTTTCAATCCAATTGTTTGGCTAAATTCAGGTGGCTTTAAGTTGACGAAGCCAGTACAGAAACATGCACAATTTGCCAACTTATACTGGTTCTGTTGTAAAAAGGAAAGGAAATTCTGATTTTTTGTATTTGAAAATTTTGGAATTTCGACTTGTCCATGGACAACCCAAACAGAAAAATCATTTGCCCAGACCCTAAAAGGTCCACCACGGACTATTGATTTTGCCACCCCTGCGTATAGGTTGGGCTTTAAGTTATTACAATCTTATCTAAGACAGATAAAGTATCCACAACTATCAGTGTTAAATAGCAAGAATTCACAAAATACTTGTCTTTTGAGTTTTTACTACATAAGCAACTTCGATAAGGCTAGTGTAGAGATGTAACTGCTGCAATGAAATTCATGAATCTTATTAAAGTTGTCTATGAAAGTTAGAGGGCTGTTGCAGAGTATAACTTGAAACAGAGAAACCATTTGAAGATGTTTTGGATTTGTTCTTTCAGGTGGACAATGCGTACTGGCTTTGGTCTTTCCAAGGAAGATTGCTACAGAAGCAGCAGTTAGATAGGTTTTGTCAGTTACTATGGCGACCCAGGCCTCCAACACTGTTAACACATGAAGACATCAAGGTGGGTTTACTAGGAGTAGGGGTTCATTGTATCTGATTTAAATGTCATTGATAATTCAAAACAAGGGTGAGATTTGACTGAAAAAGAGCATGCTGTGTCTGCATTTATTTTTGTCATTTATGTAAACAGTTGTGAGTTTGTCAGATTTGAATGTTTATTGTGTAGCAGGTGTTATGATGACAATGTTAGGCTAGAGTTTCAGACAGTACATTGATGTGCTGGATGACATCTAACAGTAAC
>JAULCC010193880.1:0-12972 GCA_032358795.1 Nuttallia obscurata | reverse complement strand
GATGATGTAGTCATGTACTTAGGCCTGGCTGCTTTCAAAGTCCCAAAGTAATCTGGCAAAGGCATGCCTACAGACATGGTTGTTCCAACTCAAGCTGATACAAGTGGTTTAGTCTCAGTAGAAGTTGATATGGTTGGTACATAATGTGATGGCAAAGTCAAAGGCAAGGTCATTACAGGGCTTATAGGATTGGTCATTGCAGGAAGGGTCATGAGTCGGGATGTAGTGGGTTTAGTAATTCCGGGTCCCTTTCCCGAAGGTTCAGTTCCTTTCTTTATCACTACATATGTGCCTTTCGCTTCTAAGGCTGCAATTAATTCCTTCTCGGTCAAAGAATCTGCCATTATTAAAAACTATCAAAATCAACTATCAAATTCAATGTTTACCAAATCAAAATTAATATATCAACCTCAACAAAGTTGTCACTGCAACATGTGACACAAAACACCTCTATCAATATAATATAAATAATAAACACTGAATAATGTAAGTGCAACACAAAGTCAATCACGTATAGTTATCTTCCTGCTAGCCGGTTCTTCACTGCTCTCTCTCTCTCTCTCTCTCTCTCTCGGTTTATCTCTCTCTCTGGATGGCTGTGCAACTACAATGAGCAACAAGACCGGGTTATTTAGACTAAAAGTAGATGTAGGAAATAAGTAGAGCAGACCAAAAGAAAAGACCAAAAATGTCAAGAGCCTATACAAAAATGACCAGCTTGTATGTGGTAAACTTAACTCTATTTAAAGCTAAACCTCGAAATCTATAGAGAGGTAACTAAACTATCACAGAAGTAATTATATTGCACTAATTATCACAGATATCTTAACTAATTACAGACCTTTTTCCGTGGCAAACGTCGAAATTTTCCATTTAAATTCAAAGCTCCAAATTTTGAAATTTCGGTAGAACCGTTAAGAATGAAAAGAAGAATAAATAACTTGACCTACAAACAATCAGCTGTTTTCTCGGAAAGCAAAAGTGTTCCGCATGAAAACATGTAGAAAATCTGGGTCAAATGTGTAAAACAGGATGTTTCCCACGAGAAGCAAAATAATATAACATAACAGTTCAATATTTACAAACTTGATAAAAAACAAATTACGTCAAAACATTAATTCATAAAGCATAATTCCAAACTGTGAAGAACTTTCGCCGTCTTTAAAAAGGCTAAGTAATATTTTGCTTGCAGATCACACGGAAATAGATTTAAAACTTCCTAATATAAGGAAGGTAAGGAAAAACCTGGCTCGTGAAACTATGCTTATCAAAGGGAAATATGATTGACCTTGGACTTCTGTCTACTGAAAAATGATAAGTAAACCTATCTCACATGTCACGTGATTCGTAGAAGAAATAAGTAAATAATCTAATGTTAATGGGAGAGAAAAAATCCACCCATTCGTTTATTCATGAAGGATAGGAATATCCCACCCGAGGGATTAGAAATCTACGGAGGCACGGCTTTGCCTCGTCCCTCCGTAGATTTCTGTTCCCTCGGGTGAGATATTCCTATCCTACATGAATACTCATGGTGGATTCTTATAATCTTTATGGAAAATATCGACGTACCAGTCTAAAGAAATAATCATAAATTATATTTTTACAATTTAAAGTTTCCCAATACTTGGTCGACATTTAAAGAGCGAAAGCTATAATAACAAACTGTGTCTACCTCAAAAGAGAAATTTCATAAAACATAATTCCTTTTGAAGAAAGTCCATTGTATAAAAACTTATGTGATATTTTGTTAAAAACTAATTAACATAGGGGAGGTAAAAAATGCTTATTTGTGAAACTAGGTTTAACTTATGTCTATGGGAAGGAAATATGACTGACTCTTGAATACTGTATTGTTGAAATGATAAGTATTCATTTTAATAATTTCAAAATGTTTAAGCAGTAATGTGTTTCCTCATCTGAGATGGGCTCAACATAAATACAGATTTGAAACTTAAAGGTCTCATGCCTCTTTAAAAGCGCGTGACGTTTAGTAATATGTTACATTCTATTTGAATATTACCGGTCTCAAAGTTGTCATAAAATGTCTTACTATGTACGAAGGTCATCAGAAATTCTGACAATTACCTCACAGGAGACATTTTCTCAAATTCAAAGACGTTCATTAAAAACCTTAAGTGTTCGATGACAGCATTTCAACATTTTGGCAATACGGCAACTCCTGCTGCTTTGTAACAAAGATTTATTTTTCGAATCTGATAAGTCACAATTCATTTTAAGTATTCAGCGTCATCAAATCGAACTCCTCTCATGGACAGTTTTAGAGATAAGTCAAAATCGAGGAATTAGTATCAGATAAATATACCTGATATTTCAACGTTAATCATCTATCCGTTAGAATCAAGACATAACGTCACTGTTTATGCGGAATCGCATTCTCGAACAGAAGTCACGGACTGTCATTAAAAAATATGGTCGGCTTTTTTACGCATAGCCGGGCGCAATGTATCTTTCAACTGTGTTGGAAATACTCCACGTTAACGCCTCGACAGAAACAAAATCTGTGACCAGGGCACCTCTTTTGTTGTAGGCAAAAATAGCCATCTATTTAAGAGTTCCAAGATTTCTACGGAATTGCGCGGGTCTTAGAGGCGCATATGCATGCAATTCTGAAGACTGATATTATAAATTGGGCTCATTGATACAAATTCCAGCTTCGTAAATTGATCCACTCTTTTCTACCTTTGAGTGCTTGTAAGAAACTGCAACTCATCTCGCGGCAACATTTCGCGTTTTTTGGAAAACATAAAATGTCAAATTAAGATTTCATGAACAGATCGTTGACTGATCCTGACAAAATCTATAATCTGTCTTTAAAATACAGCACTATCTCCACAAGCTTCATGTGCATTTTCATGAATTTCATTGTCAGATTTACCTGTCAAATATTTTATCTTAATGTACCCTTTGTGCCCATATAAACCAACCGCCGCAAGTTTGTGTCGTCATAATTCTTACGCGTTTTATTTTTCATAATTGAACTAGTTGATTTTTTAAAGTGTATGTGAATCAGGTTTGGTATGTGCTCTAGATGTATAGCAAATACATTACGGATCCATTGTCAGAATTATCTGGATGACCCAGGTGGTAGAATATTTAAGTTTCCAGTTCTTTAATCCTTTCTTTTATTCGTTCTGAATCCCGTAGTCACAACGAAGGTATTAATTTTTACCTTTCTTATATGTCAATTTATCTAAAATCAGGTATCGATTCACGCGTGGACATAATTCGATTCAGGTCAAATAAATCATTTTGATTCATTTTATTAAAACTTTGACAGAAAATAGGATAAAAAAATGGAATTAAATAAAACTCTTAAATTAGATACAGTTCATTTCAAGTTTTTGTTGTTTGGACTAGTAAACGGCAGCTGTTAGATTTGTAAGATTTTAAATGGCAGATGATCTTTAACGAGTAGATAAAGCGTGTAACATGGTAAGTGGATGTTGTTCATAATTTTATGCTAACACTCTGCAAGCAAAAATGTAACGTTCGGTATCCTTCCTTTCTTTTCGCAGTTGCATATGTCAGTATAACAGACTTTATATGTGGTTACATATTTTTCTGATTCTTACCACTGCATTTGCATTTGTTCCGAAGTCTGGGTAAAATGAAAGGTTAAAATGTTAAGCTGGACAGAATGAAAAACGCAAAATAAATAAAACAATGATAAAGAAATTTAAGATAAGATTAGGTGAAAACAAATTCAGCTGCGTGTTTTGATGTAGTAGGTGGTTTATTAATACAGGTATATGAATTATACAGACGAGATTGTGACTATAATGATCGCTGATGTGCTCCAAATGGCAACGATATGTTCTAAGGTCATTGTTTTTAAATGGGGAAATATTGAAATTCATCGCTCTACGCCAAACTTAAAAAGGCGATAACCGTTATATTGTACATTTTGGTATTGATTTATTTTTGTTTTCTCATTTTGCTACGTTGATGTCAAAACTAATCAAAGTACTGAAAGTTCTGATGATGGGCTCAACCTATGAAGCTGGGACCGCGAATTAGCCCATTACAGCAGTTTTCAATGTATAGGTATGAAATATAGACCGCAGCTTTTGACCGGAGCGCAATGGACTCAGCAGTGCACACACATTGCTTAGTTTTCCAGTGACTTTAAACGCTATCAAAATACTACATCATTTTGAATGTTTATTCAACACCACTCAACCACATTGCTTGAAAGTCACATATATCATTCCATCTAATTATCGACCACACTAATACCGCGAATTAGCCCGTACCAGAAGGTTACGCCAAAAACATTCATTCGCCTTAAACTTCACTTTTTACAAAAATAAACTTAATTGCATAATTTAAAACAGCATGTGCCCTGTTAACTGTTATATTTTCAGTAGATGACATTTATCTTGACTTGTTAACGATTAAGCAGGGCCTCCGTGGCCGAGTGGTTATAGTCATTGATTTGCAATCTCTCAGCCCCTCACCGCTGTGGTTCGAACGCCGGTCTAGGCACTTCGGATTTTTTAAGTGAGGAAGCCTTCCAGCTGGCTTGCGGTAGGTCTGTGGTTCTACCCGGGTGCACTCTGTGCCTTAGATAGTGTAGAGAGGTCCCCCGGGGTCTTACTCAATCTGTAATGAGCTGGTCGTCGCGATATACTGTTAAGGCGACGTTAAATTCTAAAACCAACAAAAACCAAAACTTTTCCATCAGCGGTTAAAAGTTTGAAAAGACCAGCTTCGCCGACAACAACAGAGAGTTCCACCATAGGTTGAGCCTATCAAAAACAACGTTTGTTCAGTTACAAATCAACTACAAAACGTTGTCTCATGATTGCTTTTTAAATCCATTTCCTTTAAATGTTACTCTGCGGATAAATCGCTTCGTTTCTAAGCAATTTGATATCTTTCATGTCATATAATGTTGCGACAAGTATGTGCATAATATTTACATACCCAACGCAGCTTTCAGTCGAAGCCATTTTGTTGCACAAGATATGATTTTTGTTTTAAATTTCAATTGTTATTTGTTTGTTTTGTTATCATAAATGACTATCAGTCAAGTTTGCTCGTCATTGGGGTAGATGAAACTTATGACATTAAATTCGTTGCGATGAAAGGTTTATCTTAAATACATATACATTCTAATGGACATTTTACTCACAAAGTCGGTACGGGAGACCGTTGGTTCCATCCACGATCAGATCAAACCAAATTCTCTAAAATTGGTAGAAATGACTTGGCTCGCAAGATTTTGGGTAAGCATTAAGACTGGTTCGTCGGTGTCAGGACAAATTGACCGGACGTAGTTCGGTCCTCCGCATATATGCAAACAGTTTTCTATTATATAATAATACACGTATGCGCTAGGCGATAACTATTAAACAAATGGAACACATTATTCTATACTTTTGAATAAGTAAATTATTTAGTAATTAGTATATTAATAAGTAAATTATTTAGCAGTGTATGCAGAGTCAACATACTCTACAGGGTTTCAAAAATGAGACGGTCGCTTCACACGCCGTCTTTTTAACCACTCGTTGCGAACACGTTTACTACGCAACTCAAAGTAGTGCGTTTAACAACATGACACATAATAAAAAAATTATGTTCGCGTCATTAGCACTCAATCCATAAATGGATAATCTTCCTACAAGCAGTTAAGACCATTATGCCTGCAGAGCTTTGATTTATTAGGAGCAGAGAACTTTTCATGTTTCTTAGGTTGTTTTAGTCGATCCTTTCTCAGTTCAATCAGATATTTTCGTAATTTCAATGAAGGTAGTGAGACTGAACAATACACAACAATGCTTTTGAACTAAGTGTATGTATTCTTATCTCAAGTATCGTAAAGACGATTATGTTCTTTGTGTATTTGAATACAGGTTACAAGGTTATATTATATTATAGACGGGTGCCGTAGACGTATCTTGATTTTTTGAACGGCATGCAACATAATATCTAATGACCTATACTGACATCGTGCTCAAAAGACCTTATTCGTTCGATACCTTATGCAGACGGAGCTAACAATGGATATAATCTATACGTTTAGAGCTGTAACTTTCTTTTTAGTTTAAATATTTTAAGCGAGGTAACATAATCTGTCAAAATATAGTTTGCACGCGATAGGGTCATCGACGATAAATACGAACTCAACGAATACACTGGCCTATGTAACCAATACCATACATATTAACACAATTAAAATCCCCATTCATATGAGAATATCTGTTTATGACTTAAACCAGACAATGCATGTTCTAAATGACATTGTGCTCTTTAAAACATGTAGCTGTATACTCTTTTAAAGAAAACTGCCGAAAATGACTAATGTTATACAGACAAATTATTAACAAATATTAATTCACACTTTCCCATTCACTATCAGTTCGTAATTCTTTGTTTGTTTTGTAAAATAAGTTAATTGTAAAATCTTTAAAATATGTGTCTTGCATATTTATAGATTGCATTTCATAAAAGGAAATTATTCCTATTTGTTTAATATCTAAGATATAATCCGACGGAGTTCTCTTGGTTTATAATCCGTTAAAAGGTCGCTCTGAAAAATGTGTCGCAATGTTTGACACAATTAATATCTGTGTACGTGGGACAACGGCTAGACTTTGAATTGTAAAAACTGTGATCTTATCCATCAAGATTTAAATTTATCTATGAGTTCTTAAAGGGACACTTGAAGGAGTTCTCTTGGTTTATAATCCGTTAAAACGTCGCCCTGAAAAATGTGTCGCATGTTTGACACATTTAATATCTGTGTACGTGGGACAACGGTTAGACTTTGAATTGTAAAAACTGTGATCTTATCCATCAATGTTTAAATCTATCTATGAGTTCTTAATAGGACACTGGAAGCCGTAGGCCTCAGGTTCTGCTGTTTTATAGATTAATGCTTTGGCCTAATATCTGAGCTATGTAACAAGTTGATTTAGCAGTAAACGTCTGTCAATTTCGCACTGCACTAACGTGAGGTTGCCGCCCTAGTGATTAACTCGGACATCCGGAAAATCTACACATTTTGATGGAAAGAAAAAAAGATCAGAAGAGATTAAATCTATATCGAACATTTCAACTGGAATACTAGAAGGATTATTTCAATTTACTTACGATGGCTTATCAACTTTAGCAAAACAAGTCATTGAAATATATATATTTCGTGTTATTTAGGCTGTAATCTCGAGCGTTAACGACGAGGGTTCTCTGTTCAGGCTATGGTTTATTACAAATAGTACACACCTCTTCGGGCCTCCTTTCATAAAAGTGACCTACAAGTCAGCCCATAATGGCCTCGGTCCGTTCAGTGTTTTGGGCTAACTGTGCGGTCATAAAGGAGGCCTGGAGCGGTGTGTATTATGTCTTATATTATACCGCACAATTTCTAAATGTCATTACATGATACCTGAACACAAATTTAACTAGAAGGAACAAATAAACATAGACCATATAATTTAAAGAAAATCTTTTATCGACTATACGGAATTACGGAAACTACCGAGTTGTTACGAATACCTCCCTTTAATGCAAATTCACGCTCTTCCCAATCTACATTGCAATATTCACATTTGACAAAACGTTATAAAACTATTATATCTTCATTTTATACTCATTATTCATTTAACATCTAAAATAAATAACGTATTATTGATATACAAAAACTCATTTATAGAGGATATCTGATGAGTTTTCACTTGATATAACATTTTATTAGCCTCTGGCGAGCTTAATAAAGTTCCAGGACGAGTCTAATAAAATTTTATATCAAGTGAAAACGAATCTGATATTTTTTTTATCACATGACACAACAATAAAGGAAGATGAAAGCTGGCATTTTCATTTAGCTATGTTTAATGTATGGCGTTGACCAAATAACCACGCTATGGTAAGCCTATTGATAACCATGAGCGAAAAAAGTAGATCCACATTTTCGTGGAAAAAGTCTATCAAACACCTGTCTAGAATTCGAAGCTGCATGAAACTAAAACTTTAACTAATAAAAAAACTAAATTTTTACTTCAAGGCAACATTAGTTTTATTCTGTAAACTATGCCGCGTAGCAATATATAGGTCGGGTAAATCGGTTCTTATATGTAACGAGTTGATAATATAAGAACATATGTGATGGTTATATTACACCGGAAATAAGCAAAGTCATGTGATAAATTGATTGATTAGTAATGTGTATGAATGAGGACCATTTTAGGGACATTCCTGTGAAGTTTGATTAACAACAGATGGACATGTGTATGGATGAAAAGACCCTCCCAAGGGTGGGCCAAAATTTTGATCCACGGTCATCATTTGAACAAACTTGGTAAAAGACCTCTATATGATGTAAAACACAGAGCATGGTTTGTGAGGAGAAGATTGTTAAAGATTTCACTTTTTAAATCTTTTTAAAAAAGACCACAGTAAGGTGGGGCCAAAACTACCTAAGGGTCACCATTTGAAAAACCTTGGTAAAGGACCTATACATGATGTTACGAATAAGATATATTGTCTGGGGTTTTGTTGTTGTTTGTTTTTGTGATAGTGACAAGGTGTTGTCCTCAGTGCTCTTCTTAATTT
This sequence comes from Nuttallia obscurata, assembly GCA_032358795.1. Taxonomy (NCBI): domain Eukaryota; kingdom Metazoa; phylum Mollusca; class Bivalvia; order Cardiida; family Psammobiidae; genus Nuttallia; species Nuttallia obscurata. The sequence continues at coordinate 4,392 of JAULCC010193880.1, read as the reverse complement.
AGAATTGTAAGACATAATTTGTGGCAATTATACGTGGATGTTTGAAAAAGGCCATAGAATTTAGTTTAAACTTATTTATTTTAGCTCGATTATGTTGAAAGCCTATGGCTTGTAGAAACACTTTCGAGTCCGTTTCCTGGGTAGAACCAGTACTTGGTGTCAACAAATGAAGGTCAGGAGAAAGGCCCCCTTCGGAGCTCGAACCCGCAACCTCCTGAACGCAAGGCGGATACCATATCCACTACGCCATTGCGCCCTAGAATTTATCTATGTGGATATTGAAAAACAAAAGGACGAATAGTGTGAGTTATTTGAAATTATCTAAAATAGTTACTGAAGTCAATACATTGATGCTAGAATAAACATTTCCTAGATATTGACAACACAAACAACAAAGCCACATGAGAGATATCATATCAGTCTACCTGTGTACCTGCGTGCTTTACTTGCATTTACCTTGATTGACAATAGAGCTTTTACCTGGACATGGTTATACGTGATTACAATTTACCAGCTATTATTTGTAATCACGTATAACTATGTATATTGTATAACTATAAAGTGCAAACTGCATTCTCGACAATTGTACGGTGAACCATTTAATAACCTGTGCAGGACACACAACTTTAACTTAATACTGAAGCCTAACCTAGTCAGTGAATATTTCTGTAAGCATAGCTGTATATAAGGCCCGCATTGGCTTATATTGTGGCGGCCGCGGACGACAACCAGAAGGGAAATGTATGCGTCAAGAGGTCTACACACCATTCACGCGCCTCACTGATGTGCATTTCAGAACAAAGACATGCTTTATGATTCTCCTGTCCCTTGTCATGACGTGCAAGTACACAGCTGAGGAATGCAGCTTCTTATGTGTGCCATGTCTCTATGATGCCTTTTCTTCTGGTCAGGATCTAACATGTACACGTATAACCATAAATTACAACATGGGAGTGTCGTGTTCTTTTAACATTGGACAACTGAAACTCATGTTGTCAAATGATGTAGAAAGTAACCCAGGTCCTACTGATATGGATACTGTTCTCAAAGCAATAAATACATCCAAGTCGAATCTTATGACCCGAATGAAATTTGCACAACGTGATATATTTGATATTTAAAATAAAATGCTAACAATGAAATCAGAGCAGGCTGCCATCAAATTGGATTTAACTGTCCTAACAGAAAAACAACAGGTACTTAAAGGTAACTTGGCAATTGCTGATAGTATCGCCAAACAGTGACAAGGCGTAACTGAACATATGCAAACTGACGTGGATCATAAGATGACTTCGTTTGAATCGCATGACGATAAGATCAATAGCCTAAAATTTGACATGGAAAAACTGCAGAAAAAGTTGATTGCCAATAACATGAGAATATTTGGTATGCCTGTAGATACCAAGATGAGTAGTGATTATCTAAAAAGTGCAGTTATAACTAAAGTTCTGAAAGTGGCTTGTCCAAATGAAAACTGGATAGCAGACGGCATTAAGAATATACGGGTATTTCCTAATTCACAAAATACGACACCTCTAATTAACTTCAGTTTTCGCTATGATGATGATGACAAATTCCACGTATATGCCGGCAGAGATGAGTTACGTAAGCAATCAACACGCGTCGGTGATGACATACCTTTGAACAAAGACAAACTCTTAAAAACCTTAAAGCCGATGGAAAAAATGGTTATTTTTATAAAGGAGAGTTACGCGTTAGGATTGATAACAACGACCAAAATAATACTTCACAACGTGAATTTCGCCCTGCTGCCAAGTAGAATAACAACACAAAGATAATCTGAAGAAAAACTGAAGAAATCAATCGAGAAGTACCAGATGTAGTTTAAGTTTTCTAGGGTTCAGGACAAAGCCCATGTGAGAATAAAAAACCTGTAAGACTGATGTGTTGGAATATCGATGGTGTCCAAAAAAAAATTTTGATTTTCAAAGTTTGATGGACAACTTAAAATCTAATAGTGTGTTTGGATTGCTTGAGACATGGGAAATCAATTTAGATAAGTAATCGAAACTGTTTCCAGACCACAAATGTTTTGGTACAAATGCTTTTAGACATAGATCGCGAGGTAGAGCTATGGAATATATATGTTTTTTCCTAAGTGTGTTTGGATTGCTTGAGGCATTGGAAATCAATTTAGATTCGAAACTGTTTCCAGACCAATAATGTTTTGTTAAAAATGATTTTAGGCTTAGGTCACGAGGTAGAACTATAACTGGAATATGTGTGTTTGTTCATAAGTCATTGCTAAGATTTTGTGAAGAATTATAGACTGACTGTAACTTTTGCATATTTCTTAAAATTCATAAATGTTTATTCAATAGTATTTAAGACATGCTTATATGTTTTATATATCTACCACCAGATATTTCCCCTGCATACAGATATGAAAATCTTAAAGGTATTGATTTGTTAGAGCATCATATAAGTCATTTTTATAGATGATTTGAATGCTCGAACAGGAAATGAAAAAAGACTTCACTGACTTTGTACATAATGTGCCTGAACTTGATGAATTTAATGATGTGTGGATCGCTGGTATTCCTATAAGAACATCTTGTGACAATGTTGTAAACATGTCTGGTGTAAAACTGCTAAAGTTTTGTAAAACTTTCGGTATTTGTATTGTAAATGGAAGAAAAGGAAATGATAAAGATATTTGGAAATTTTACATTTGTGAATTCAAACAGAAGCAGTGTCATTGATTATATGTTAATATCTAATGACTGCCTTGACAAGCTTAATAACTTTAGTATTGGAGAACGAATATAATCCTGTTATTTTCCATTAGAAGCAACTGTACTAGCGTAATCAACATCTGACGATGTGCCTGATAGAAATTGCCCAAATCACACAAAAAATCAATTTTATCTAGGGATTGCAACAAATATCCGGATATCCGTTTTTTCCAACGGATATCCGAATACCGTTTTGATATCTAAATATCCGAAAAAAACCAACATATTGTATAAGATACTTAAAATTTGATAGCAGTTTTGCAAAGTAAAAAAAACAACAAAAACGATTAAAGACGATTGCACTTAAATGATATGTATCTCTGCTGTTTTCACAATGTGATTTATCATGTCTGTAAGATTATCAGTTTGCTACATTACTACGTCAGATCAATAACAAATGCATCACTGAATCACATGCTTGCATGTCGTAAAAACACTCTTCGCCAGGTGAACAAAAGCACCAACAATTTGTGAAAACTAATTGACAATTTTGTGTTCCAATCAACATCCAATGTTTTGATAACGAATGTCATAGTATGGTTTTTGCGTATATCCCTATATTGCCCGTGTTAGCCTACTATCCAACTTCAAATCATCGTAAAGAGCAGTTAAAATGAAGATCATATCTAATAAATGTGCTCATTTAAATGATGGTCATCTCTGAAAGAGTTGAAATTGTTTTATTTGTTATAAAATGATGAAAATGTAACGATGTTGCAAACCCTTTTATTGTAAGTGAATCCGCCCATGTTTTAGACTGATCCGGAAATGGAACTTTTTTCAAGCCTGGTACTCCAAGATAGTCATACTGCAGACGTTTTTTACCTACAAAAACTGCAAATCATTTACCAATATCTTAATATGATAGATGAACGAATATATAGAAAAGATATAATTAATGGACGTCTTTATTAAAACTCTGTAATAATAATGTAACTTATTATCGATAGACCAGGTGTACGTCGTAGTTGATATAAAGTGAACAGCACAGCATAAACAGTAGGTATCAAAATGCAAGCTCTATCGAAATATTGAAAAAGTAAGTTAGCAAATGAAACGGATATCCGGATAGTATCCGGATACTGATGCCGAATATCCGAATACCAATATCTGAATAGTTGCCATCCATAATTTTATCTATTTAAGTATTCAACAATTGAAGGTCATAGAAACACACTTATGACATTGTTGGATAACAATGGGCTTAAGCAGATTACAAATTTAATAAACAATACACATGAAATTATTGATAATGTACTTGAAAAGGTTTTAGAAATTGTTGAAAATTCTCTTAATTGCTGTGCGCAAAAACAGCAGATACATAAAAACCGAACACAGCCATCATGGTTTGACTGTGAGTTTTTGAAATGCAAAAAAGTAAAAGCTTTACAAAGAACACCTGCTAACCTAGAATTGTATTTAGATTTAAAACAAAATTTCAAATAAATATGCAAGAAGAAGAAAAATGATATGTACAACAGAAAGCTACATGAATTAGTACAAAGTGCAACCAATCCTAAGTCCTTTTGGAAAAAATTAAGGCGTCTTACAAATACACCTGTAACAGACTGACATTTTACAAATTGTAGTATTTATTATGGTGTGAGACCTTTATTGTATTTATAATTGTGTGAGA
>JAULCC010193769.1:2347-12974 GCA_032358795.1 Nuttallia obscurata | reverse complement strand
AGGATTTTTGGAATTATTTAAAGATCAAGAATATATCCAAGGGCAATGATATTTCAATTGATAACTCGTTTAATCACTTCTATAATGTTTTTAATGTAGTGGAAGATGGTAACGCGGATTTTAATTTTGATAGCGATATCATATGTGATGAGGAACAAGATGAAACATTTACTCAAGCCAAAGTCCTATGTGCAGTGAAAAGGTTGAAGAATAACAAAATTTCGGGTGCTGATGGTATACAAGGTGAATTTCTGAAAGCTTTTGTGCTTATTATATAACAAAATGTATGAATTACGTTACTTTCCGGAAAACTGGTCTACCGCATTGATAAGTCCTATTCTAAAAAAGGCGACCCTAATAAGCCAAATAATTACGGAGGGGTAAGTGTTTTACCTGTATTAAGTAAAATATTTACTGATATGCTGAATAATCGGTTGACGGTTTGGTGTGATAACAATACTACGTTAGGCGATGATCAAGGTGGGTTTAGAAGGAGCATTCAACTATTGACAGCATTTTTGTTTATGCACTCTTATTACAAAATATTTACGGAAATAGTCTGGTCGTTTTTATACGGTATTGTCGATTTTGAGAAAATTTTTCGATAGAGTAAATCGACAAGCTCTTTTTCAAAAGTTTTTTTTTGCACAGGATGTCAGCACAAGAATGACAAATATGATTAAAGCAATGCACGGTTATGTAAAGGCGCGTGTTAAAACTTCACAAGGATGTAGTGAAAGCTTTAACTGCCCGTTTGGAGTAAGGCAGGGTGTAGTATTTCGCCTCTTTTAATTTCTCTTTTGCTTAACGATCTTAAAAAAGACATATCTGATGACAGTCACGGAGTTGATTTAGACATGTGTAGATTGTTTGTGCTCCTCTATGCAGATAATTTAGTTTTAGTGGCTGAGATAAGAATAGAGTTACAAAGATTGCTTAACAAATTACAAATTACAATTATACTGCGAAAAATGGAATATGAGTCAGTTCTTCTAAAAGAAAGATAGTCGTGTTTAGAAACGAGGGTTACCTACGCTCATATGAAAGTTGGCATTTCGGAAAAGTTCGAGGTAGTTCTTTATTTTAGGTATCTCGGTTTAGTATTTTCCTCTAGATTTTCATGGTATATGTGTCAAAAAACCCCTGGCAGAACAGTCGTCAAAAGCGATATTCTTGTTAAAATCTAATTTGTTTAAATTCAGTCATGTGAGTAATTGATATTCTTTATAAAATATTTGATACCAAAAATCCAGCCTATCTTTACATATGGGGCGAAGATATGGTTTCCACATACCGCTGCAGATATAGAAATCGTACGTTCAAAATTTTGCAGATATGTTCTTAAGTTATCATGGCAAACTCCCAATAATTTTGTAAGAGGTGAACTATGTCGTTTCCCATTGAAATGTTACAATTATTTAAAACCAATCAGATACTGGCGGCATTTAACTGAAATGCCTAACACTCGAATGCATAGAGTCTTTTACAATTGCCAGTACTTATGGGCAGAAAGCGGTTACGACTGATGGGCACTTCATATGAAGAATTTATTAAAAAGCCATGGTTTTGGATATGCATCGCATAATCAAAGCGTGGGTGATAAGACATTGCTCTTACAGAAAATAATCAAACCTTTAAAGATGTTAGTTTGCAGAACTGGACTTCAGAATTACGCGACTCTAATAGTTTATATAATTATAAAATAGGGAAAATTTAGATTGGAAACATATCTAAATCAAGCAAGACATTTTCGTTACAGATTTTTATTGATACGGTTCCGTGGAGGTATTCTACATTTAATGTGTAATTCTGGTGTTTATCAAAGCATCCACTGGGAACTAACTCTATGTAACCTAGGCATAGAAACTGAATATCACTTTTTACTGATATGTCCAAAACTTGCCATATTTAGGACAAGTTTTTGCCACGATATGTGTATGTTAATCCATCTGAGATTAAGTACAGAGCCTTTGTATCAACAAGCAGTTATGCGCTCCGTACATCACTGGCAAAATGCATTGAATGTGCATAAAGATTCACAGAAAATTATTGCTCTTGATATGTCTAATGTTTAATATATCGGAAGACTCATACTTGAAATTTAATGTTAAATTCTCAAAACATAGACATTATTTTAACCCTCTGTGTTCAGATAATCAACAGAGCCCTTTGATCAGGGTCAAAACCGTTAGAAATAGAATTGTACTGTTTAAATACAGACTTTGATAAGATTATTCGTAAACAATAATTAACATGGGTGAAAACTCTCATTAATTTACATAAGACAAAGTATCTTATTAAAAGTAATCTATGTAAAAATAAATGTTTTAATTTACTCATGTTTGATTTAATGTTTCCAGAAATTCTGGTGCTCCTGTAACAAGTGTATTATAGTTATAATGCATGTCATTCACAACTTTGCTATATATTTTGTTGTTTTGTATGTGACTTGGGTCGGTGGTCTACATTACATGAATAAAATTGAATTGAATTGAATCTAATTGTTAATACAAACACAAAAACATGGCATTAACTGAGGATTATACTTACCCAATAGAATGTTCAAATCGATTGTGCGAGCAACCTGGATATACGAGATAAACAAGTCCTAGCTGTTTAATAGAACGCAGACGTTGGAACTGCAGGGTGTCAATGATTTTTACTATCAACGGATGTAGTTCAATGTGCCCGTGGACGGGATCATTGACGACCTTTAGAAAGAAATTAAACAAACGGTTTTTTTCTATACAGGTCGACTGATCACATATATGTTCAAAACTATCTTGCAAAACTATTTTGATATTAGTTTTTTTTTATTTCTTATACATTGATGATATAGCTCATAGAAACAGAGATATGTGTATTAGATTATGTTCCTGTTTCATTCACAAAATTGAAAAGCTCTCTCGTATGAAACTGCAACATGAGGTTACCCACTTTGTCATTAAACAAGTTCTGTTTACTGATGAGGAAGATCATCTAACCTTTATTTTTCCAACGTCTGTCACTTCTTCTATAAAGTTCAGCGCCGCATGCCTCAATTTACGACTGCAAAGGATCATTTACAATTAACCAAATGTATCACGTGTAAGTCATGTCATTTGTTATTTAAAAGAAAATAAAAGTTTTCATCTAAAGATTTTCAGAATAACTGTTGTTTGGTACGAACAACATGTAGACCGTCTCTCAAAATCCAAACTTTAGGATTATAGGTTTATGAAGACATTAACTCCTTTCGGTTTCAAGCTAATTTTCCATCACAAGAAGTAGTCCCTTATTATAAACTGCGTATTAATACAACTGATCCAGTTAAATGGAACATTACAATAACTAAAATATCTGCTCTGCACTTTTTAGGGATACAGCCAAACTCGTATTCATGTAACGCTTATCAAATACCTGCTAACGCCAACAGCATCACTACTTTGATCTTTAAATGTTCGTCGTATCATTTAAAAATAAGTCTCAGAGTCAATATTCATGCAAATATACAACTTAAGCTTGAAACCTCAACATTTTCACGATAAATTACAGAGTGTTTGGTTTCCGCTCATATACTTCTGTTTCTCATTTCAATATCATATTTTAAATTTCTAATATAAAAGTGAAACAACCTCTAATCGATTCATTAAATGCAAAAAAAATAAAAATAGTTATATCAGATCGGAGTATTCAAAATCATTTTTTTGTGAAATATTTCCTTACCGAGCAATCGCTCACAAAAACCATGACGGTTTATTCGTTTCAAAACAGAATAATACAAAGAATATTTTATTATATTTACTTGTACATATTACACGGCCATAGCAATCATCAAAGGTCTGAAGATACTGAGGTGTCAGCCGTCAAGAAACATGTTGAAAATAAAATGGCTCTTTTGCAACCCATGCTATTTAGTCAAGTGGAGTGGGTGTGAAATTCGGGTGAAACGGGACATGTGTTCATGGGTAGCAAATCCTGAGTGACAAGAAGGGAAAACAGTTACTTGGAATTTTAATGTCTGTGATTTGACTCTGTTGGGGATCTCATCCACAGCTTCCCATAACAAAAGCGATCGGTGTACGACTGAGCTAGCCGGGCGGTTACGTGAAATAAGAATTTAGTCAATATTGAACTTATCAACAGACTCATGCGCGCATTTTACTAAAACACCGGCGTGACATTCCATATAAAAATGATTGAGATATTCAAAAAATGATTTCCCCACGTTGCAAATCATTTCAGGAATTACAAATAATTAAACAGGAGTTTTGGTGTCCTGGATAATGTTTGGAATATATTTTTGGCGTATTTGTTAGGCATTGTACGGTGTAAAACATTTCTTTTTATAGACAAGTAACGACTGTCAAGAGTGCGAAAACTGTTTTATATAGGTATGCCGACCCAAATTAATCAAATAAATCAAATTATAGAGTGCCATATACCACACTGACAATGACTGGCTTTATTATACTTTGTAGCAGTTCATCAAATAATAAATTTGAATGATCAACAGGTTTAAAGATGGCCGATCATACTTGGACATAGTCACAAGTTTTGGAAAGTAAGTACAAATTCTTTCTAGCTAAATGGTGTATTAACCGTCGAAAACAAAACCTCTGAATAAGTTGTTCTACCCTGTTACTTATGGGGTTTTCTAACTCAGTTAAGCAACCAAGATAGTCTTTTTAGAGTGGCGGGAAAATATTGCGATGCATTCTGGATACTGGGATTCACCGGTCCATCCAGAGATAGAAGCGGGTCGGCAAGATAAGCTTACTTGTCGCCTTTGTAGTTGCGCTTTGAAAATCAAAGTACAAGAAGGCCGTTCGCGCTCTTCAAATTGACGGGGTTACCGTTGTCAGCGAAATTAACACTTTTCTTTTCTACTGCTTTCTAACTTAATCAACAGATATATGATGTCTGTTTAGAACAAATATACTTTCTCCATCTTTTGGACTAAAATTTGCTATTGCGAGCATTTTCCCATTAAACTATGATTGGCTATCTTTAAGATAAGGACTATACTGAAAGAAGTTAGAAAAGGTCCCGTGCCTCTTTTAAATTTAGACTTATTTGAAAACTTCATATGAATATTATCGGTCTCCCCGTTGTTAACAAAAATCTCATTGGTAAAATATTTGCTTTAAAGTATTGCAACAACAAAAGGAGAAAAATCTGAACATGTGGCATATTACATCACTGCGCACATAAAAGCCATGTGATCAGAGATTTACCGGGAACCTTTTCCTTTGTTAGTTATAAAGCCCATATTTAGACAAAGGAACTTTTTGTAAAAGACTCTTTATATTTGTAGTGTTACTTAAACTCTACATTTAAATGACTCAAGTCAAGGAATTTATATGATTTAAAATGACAAGAGATCTTTATTCATTTATGTTATAGGTCTATCCTTGTTTATAATAACCTACTTCAATCCCATATTTTCAAGTTCGATGTCAGTCAGTGCTTGAAGTTTTTTTCCAACGACACCTTTTTCTGAAAAAAAAGCAAGCAGTAGTAAGTAACTGCAACTCTATTACATATTCCTGTTGGAAATTGAAGGAACAACATATCTGTGAAACTTAGATTAACTGTTTACAATACAAAGTATTTGATGCGAGATTATAAAATTTACTCAATTTGAGCATTTAACAGAAGTTTTGTTGATGTAGTTACATACTTGGACAAAAGGACTAGGGAAATGGCTCATTGCAAAGGAGAACTCAGTTACCAACTTAAATTAAAATAAAATCAAACCATGTTGCCATAGCGATGGAGAAGTTTCAAAATTGAGAATCATGCTCAAACTGAAAATGCTGGTATCCTTGTTGATGAACTGCAAAAATAAAAATTTATTCTTATCTTAAGCTAGTAACTTAACTCTTTTTTTTATTCAGTCACTAACCTTAAAGTGTACAACTCAAGTGAGTTGTAACACACAACGCTGTTACTGTCGAATGCACAGCCTCATTCCAATAGCAGATTTATTGGGGCGTATACTCCCCTTTAAGTTAAAAGGCACATGTAAACTTACAATACTAAACCTAATCGATAAAATGTAGCATCGCGAGGCACCATCATGGTGCCTTTGGATATTTATAAAATAAACGAATGTATTGTCTCGGCAAGCAGTGAAGAATATTTTCTGTAAAACGTTTTTTTTTGCATACAGAGCATACCCTGATCAGACAGCTGCAATAGGACCTGTCTGATAATAGTCTTACTCTATGTGTATGCAGATGAGTTACTATTAGGTAAAGTAAAAACCGTTCTAGACAACTTGTTACTATAAACAGGTCAATTGAAATCCAAAGTGAGTGTTGCAAACCCTTACCCCCTCTTGTGCCCCACCATCTATTGTGAATTTCTAGATCCGCTGCCGTCATTTTAATGTTAACCTTTGGTCTACGTAGGTTTACAATAAATGGTAGTACCGCCAGTTAGGAGAAACTGGACGAAAGTTTCAATCTATGAACCGTAGTGTGTAAACCATGTTACAATTTTGGCATTTTGGTGAACAAAAAAAAAACTTTTGAAAGTGTTACAGGTTTTAGACATTTAATTTTTATATCATCTCTGGAGCATTAATTTTATACCATCTTGAATTGTTCATTACTTGAAAGGAAAACACTTATCGTCTAAACATTTACTATAACATTTAAATTATTATAACGAATTTCATTTCGAAATAAAAATATATATGTTTGCTGTATAATGCAAGTGAACGGAGGTAATTTCACATGGAATCTAATAAAACTTACGTGATATTGTTCATTGATTTGCTAAATCAAATAAATAACATTTCATATAAGTCATATTTCAATGTTGTTATAATTAAATCAACTACTTTACGTAAAACATTATTTATATTACTTGTTTTACAATGTATATGCTGAGTTTTATATACTTTTATGTTACTTTTATGTGCTCGGAAATATTCTTGAGGACATTTTACTATAGTTGCACAAAGATCTGAACTACACGATGGAAGTGACATCTCTTGTGAAGAAATAAGTCTGAAGTTGACTGATTTGAAGGCTAAAATCGCTAGCCTTATGGTTTTTAAGCAGCTAATGGATCAATTTGGTAATTTCTTTTGTATACAAAATGTTGTTCATTTAAATTTTTATCAAGATGTTTGTGTACAATTAAGTTGACACATTCTGCTAGACTAGAGTAGTAACAGACAGGATTGGTATATACCGACGTTTGCAATATATGTTTTTTAAAATAAAGTCAAAGAAAACAGTTTTAACAAATAAACATATTTGAGACCTTATTTTAGATTAATTCTTTTTTGTAAGCCTAATAATTTTCAATACTATTCTTTTCTGGGACTTTTACTGTAATTTACATTTTCAATACTTTCCAGATAAACCAACAGATAGCAGCCTTTAACACAATAACACACATTGAACTAAAGTAACTTAAGTCACCTTAACATTAGTATGTAGGTCTACCGGAAATCGGCGATATAAACCAAAAAGGTCAAATAACTATAACTGTAACCGAGATAAAAATAAATTTACAAGCTTATGACAATACTAAGGTTCATGCATACAAAAAGTTTAACCTTGAAATATTGTTGCAATGTCATTCAATCCCCTTTGATTCAGTTGTCTAACAACTTCATTGGTGTCCCATGATTCCCAATCTTTGACTTCTTGCTTCTTTAAACGATCTGAAACACAAAGTGACATCGTAAAAAGTAGCATAGCATCATAGAAACAGTTTCGTTTTGCTTGTTTTTCTTACTGACATATGATAACATCGAAAGTAATACAATTTAAGCAATCTCTGTTGCTGTTGTTTTAAGTTTTGCACAACAGCAGTTGTTCACATAATAAGCATTGCTGTGTCGAATAAGGAAATGCATTTGCTTTATTTATGACTGACTCTGTAAATTATGCATGCACTTTTTTCCTCAATGACTTATGATGCAGACTCATTCACGTGCAATTGTGTTACACATTGTATAATGTATTATACATGGATTATTCGCTTAATTTGTTCTTCTGATGCTTCTTGCGTTCGAATGCAATGTCTAGTAAAATCAGATTACAAAACGTAATTGTCAATGTTCATCCCTTGAGATAAACGGTTGGACTTTGTAGGCTGGCAATAAAATAAGATGATGGAATGCCTGTAAGATGTTATAAAAGCGATTAAAATTATAGTGTATTTTTGTTACGGTTTCAAAATAAACAAAAGTTACTAAAGTTCAGGTTTTTGGGTAAGTTGATGTCGAATTATGAACCCTTCCTTAGCACCTATCACAATTATAAAATAAACATCATCATAATTCCAGTGTATGTATATAAATACATTAAACAACACTTATATCGTAAAACAACAATACAGTTGTTCTTTATCGTCCTCGACTTATTCCGCCTTTTTAAACGAGATTTTACATTCTTAAAAAATCTAACTGAATGTATATCTAAATATTTTAACAGACACAAAGGTACGGTCGCATAAAAGGGACCTAAAATATATCTTTTTTATCACGTGCGCACGCAGTAGCCATTGCGTGCGTGCAATAACATATGATAACAAAATTCACACGTAAGCTCTGTTAATAATGAGTACGATCAACATGGGGCTTGACATATCAGTCACATTCGTCACAGGTTTTTTCTTCTGAAACTTGTTGACGCACAATTAAAATCCAGTGCCTCTTATTAGACTTATTTGAAAGTGCTGGAATTAATATGAATATAACCGATATTCTAGTTATTATAAAATGTCTCTGTGATAGAATAATTGCGTTTGAATTAATCGAAAAACAAAAGTAGAAACAATCTAAACAAGAGCACCGCGGTGCCACAAAATACGCCTGTCATTGCACACTTACTGATAAGAAAGTTAACTATAAAATTTGTTAGAATATGTCAAGTAGGAAAAAAGTTGTCTACCAGAAACTGCACCTTTTCATGAATGCACTTCTTAAAGGGGCATAACTGCAGGGAAGAATCATCTGACATGACCAAAATTAAATAGGCTTCTTTCCTGTGAGATAAAATACCGTATGAAATGTGTTTGTTATACCTCAAGCAGAAGAAAAAACTTTGTCGTTTAGAAAACAACATTTATTCAGCAATCAAAGTCCATAAAAATATCAAATCGTACCCAAAATCAATGGGCGTTTTCCCTGTGTGATAAAAAACTTACTTATGAAATTTGGTTATCATACGTCAAGCAGAAGTAATGTTATCGTCCGGAAAGTAAAGTTATTGTTCGGAAAAGAAATTTATTCAATAATCTATGTCCATAAAGGGGGATAACTGCAGAAAAACCATTGCTACAGACCCAAATTCGATAGGCTTCGTCTGTGTGTGATAAAACACCCACTTATGAAATTTGGTCATCATAACTCAAGCAGAACAAAAGTTATCGTCCGGAAATGACATTTTTTCTATAATCTGAGTCCGTAAAGGGGCATAACTGCACAAAAATTAATCGACCTTACCCAAAATCATCGTAACTTTAACGAAGGATTAAATTTTGGTCATCTTCTCAACACAAAGTATCGATTTGCGAATCCACAAGCTTGTTTTCAATAGGTCGCAATTAGTTTGGGTAAACAACAAAAAAGGATGACTGAAAGTTTGACAAATAAGGCGATAAAACAACCTAGTTTGACCAAATAAAAGCAGAAAACTTCAATTCGTACAGATTTAGACCGGTAAATGTCATCAGTTAGTTTTGTCGGACACTTTTATACTTTAAATGGAGTTTAACACAATCGAAAAAGTCTAGATTTACGAAGAAACACTGGATCTATAAATGATAAAATAATGAGAGCTTATGTCACCGAACCTGTTTGAAAATTAATACCTTATTTATAAATTAAAGTGCTGCAGACATAGTGGATATTACCGCTTGCAGAACATGAAGGTGTTGGTGGAGGGCTTATGTAGAGATCACAAAATCTTTTTATTGTCAGTGTGCGTCCTGTTGTAAAACGCGCTACATTATATTGTGAGGTAAACTTGATTGTAACGAATGGTTTAAAGTGTAAGAAGGATTATGGTGACAAGTTTAAGGTTAATGGTGTTTCCACAAAATTTCAGAAGAAAAACCCGTGACGAATGAGATTAATGTGTTAACCCCTATGTTTTCATACATATTATTAACAGCTTCAAAATCTGTAAATAATGTCATTTGTGAGAAATGAGGTCCAACAAGGCTCACTGCTAGATATGCTATAAACTAACTTAAACAAAAAAGTGTAGGATTCCATTATGACAGAATCTAAGCAAATACCTTCTTGGTGTATCAGATGAAAAATCCACAGAATCTACCCATAAGTAAATTCATTTTTGATAAAAAATAGTATTACTTGAGATATGAACGTGCTTTTATTACACAACTGATTTAAAACGTATAAAACCATATCGGTAATAAAGCTTTAAAGCAAATACCAATAAATGTTTGTCCCTTTTTTGCCACCGTAAGAAGGAGTATATGTAACACGAATGCTTGTTTTTGCAATTACCCCACATGTGTTGATATATTTCGTGGACAAATTTACCTATCTTCTCCATCAAATGGTTGAGTGTTTCTTCCAGAAACACTAACGATAACTCAATGGTTGCATCGCCCATTTCATTCAGTATTCCTGCAATGATGGTCAGGTTTTCCG
>JAULCC010193658.1:0-12974 GCA_032358795.1 Nuttallia obscurata | reverse complement strand
AGCTGGAAGGCTTCCTCACTTGAAAAATCTGAAGTGCCCAGACCGGGATTCGAACCCACAACGGTGAGGGGCTGAGAGATTGCAAGTCAACGATGGTACTGAAAGTTTTTTTAAAAAGCTATCCAACAACTGAATTTCACTATTAAACTTAAATAGTAGGATGCTTGTAAATTGTAAATTATAAATGGTGTAAATTTAAGCAGAAAAATATCATCAGTAAGTTTTAACATAAAATTTCTTAACCTTAAAATGGCACAGTACCTTTAAACAGTTGAATATATATTCAAGAGAGAGAGAAAGAGAAAGAGAGAGAGACGACCTCATCAATGCACAGGGTTATTGATTTATGCTCTCTGGTTAAATAAATACTAAGTCAACTTCAAAAATGAATGCTTGAATATTTTATTATGTAAATGTCATGTGGATGAAGATAATGAATGATCATGATGAGTTTACTTTAATATGGAATGCTTGCATTCTTTAATCATGCAAATTTGAAAGATGATCATTCACATCCTTAATCTTTAATCTGTAGAGATAGATAATCATGCAAATTTAAGATATGAATGCTTGCATTCTCTAATCAATCAAACTTAAATGTCGATTAATTGATGATGATGATAATGATGGCATGAATGCTTACTTTCACTATACATGCAAATGTTTATAATTTAATTCTATAATGAATCTATGCATTTTTCAAACGTGCAAATATGATAATTAAATGCCATTATAAAGCCACTGAAGTCCAGATTTGGTTAAAGATTTCAGAAATTTTAAAACATCTGCCAAAGTTTGAAAATATGGTTTCCGGGTGAAACTCTTTACAGTTATTGTGAAATTTTCACATAAAGTCACTGAAACCATGTTAAAAATGTCTATACTGTGACTAATGGGGTAAGTTTTAGAGGTAAAATTACAAATTTTGAGTGACATTTTGAAATTATTACCACAAGTATCCCTTCCAATGATAGTACATCCATGTTTCCTGAATATATCTCAAAGTTTATGACAGTTTTCAGATATTCGATATCCTAGGCCATATCTGGAGTGCAGTAGCTTTAAATGAATTCCTGTATCATGTAAATTTGATATGTTGGTGAGGATGATAATAATGGTATAAATAGATGAACTTTAAACATGCAAATTTGAAGAGGATTATGATAGTTGTAACTTATATTATATAATCTTATATATTATATAACTTATTGATTTATAAAATCAATATTTGCATTTTAATCATGCAAATTTGTAAGTTGGTCTATATATTATGATGATAACTTAATGATGGCATGAATGCTTGCATACATGCATTAAACATGCAAGTTTTGATAGAGAATAGATGGTTCAATTTATAAATGAATCTTTGCAATCTTTAAACATGTAAATTTGATGGTTAGGCGTTGAATAAAGATGATGATGATGATTCATCTTCAGAAATGAATGAATTTTTGTTCATCTAGCAAATTATTTGAAAGGTGTTAACAGTGTTTGAATGAATGATTGCATTTACATATGCAATATTGATGGCATAAAATGTGGGTGGGTGAAAAAGCTGGCCCATGTTTTTTATTGTCAGGTCTCTGTAATGAGTTTCCAATGCCCCATACACAGGCAGTTGCGCGCCCATCTCTGTTCCAGGGACTTCATAGTGTTGGACTTGCCTTGACACTTCAGTAGGGACTGACATCCACATCTACAACACTGCCGTGTTTCCCCAGAAACCTTAGTACCTAGGTGTATTTGACGAACAATATCATGACGCTGGGTACTTGTGACAGAAATATCTGCTACACCACGCTGAGATTTCACCAATCTTTTCTGAAACAAGTATTCAGGTTCCTCACCAAATCTGAACATGAGAGGTGACTGTTGGGTGAAAACAGAGAAGCCATTACTGTCCATGCGAAAACTCTGGTTAACACTTGGTATTAGTACCTTGCTAGGTAAAACACTACACTCGTCCAATAAGCTATCATCAAATTCAATACTTCGGCCATCTTTACAACACACCCACGCTCGTGTTAACAGTTTATAAATATGCTTAAGGAGATCCAGGTTGACGGATGTAGTTGTAAAAACTGGCAAACATCCTGGCGAGTTTAGCCCCCAGATCTTGAAGATGATGAGGAATTCTCGCAGCAGGCAAAGGACTGATGCATCGTTGAGCAGAGAGGACCCTGGGAAACTTGAGAATGACTGGAAAAGAGGGGCTGAGCTAAGGAGCTGCAAGCTGAAGTCAGATACCCATTGGATAAGAGGCTGCATACTGTATAGGGATGCTGAAAATATAACAATAGGTTTATCCAGTTGTAGAATCTATAATGAGATGTATTGACAAAAACAGTGTGATTTCTATGAATCTAACTGTCAGCATTTATGACATTATCAGTGTTTTTATTGAGAACAAGCTTAGAGAGTGTTTGCCAGAAATTCAGGATTATTCTTATATTACATGGAATAAGAAGAAAATTCCTAACTTTCAGCAATTTTTCAAGTTCTTTTAAAGCTTTTTTTTTCCAAAGTAAAATCACCTTAATGAAGGCCCAGTTTTATACTGCAGTATTTCAGACCAACATTGCTTTGTCCAATTTTATCAGTGGGAATTTTCATGAGTGTTGTAGAATTTTGGGAAGTAGCCATTGATAGTCTCTTCAACATGTCTAGAGCTGATTTGTTACTCTTACATCATTCTCTATGGATCATTTTATTTCATATTCATAAGGAAATTCAAAAGCCTTTAAGTTACAGTGCAGAACATAATCAAATGAATGTCTAAGATAGGAGAGGTACCTGTGTCTACACTGTTTGAAAATGGTTACAGTGTGTAAACTCTTTTTGACTATTTTAGGAGCAGCTTTGAGAAGATCTCTGAACTTTTGTAAGAAATGATACATAAAAATCAGTTCAAGAAGAAAATCAGAAGGAAAGTACAAAAATAATTAGAAAAACATCTACAATTGGAGACAAAAGCATTGTGTGGGGGTGTGTTGGTAGCATCATTTGTTCTTTAGCAGGCTTTAATACTAGCCCAGCTACATGTTCTGTGATATGCGATATTCCTATTTGCAATAGTATCGCCACATGTTCTACCACTGTTTTAATATTATCTATTATCTATTTTGTGATTTTATGACACAATTCTGCAACTTTTCCAGCTTTTTATGTAGAAAGAAAACCCTATGGGCATGCTTGATTCGCTGCTCTGCACAGTCAGAATGTATGGAAAAGCAACTGAATAAAATGCACAGTGTTCGGTTATGACTGTGCTGATTAAAAAAGACAGACAGATGGAACAATGATGCAAGAACCATGGCCACACAGTAAACAAATGTCATCAAATGTGCATACTGGGTAAACCTAGTGAGGAAAGAGGCAAATATCCAACACAGACATCATTCAACTGGTAATTTAAGTGTTTTAATCATACTAATAACCATGTATAATTTTTAATAATGTTCTAGGTGTGCATTTGTATTCAACTTAGTCTGTTCCTGGTACATGTCCGGAACCTGTTATGTACAGAGAATTGAGCATGTGCCAGGTATCCTTGAATGGAACCACTGACCCTCTGCAAACTAGATGCATTACTTCCTCATATGAACAAGAGCAAGCTCAACTATTTGACATTTTGACACAAAAGAGAAATTCAAAATAAATCTAGAGTTAAGGGACTTGTCCTACTAAGACATGTGATGACCTTGGATAAGTGTGTAAAGTCTCAATGCAAAAGCATATATAGTTTCTGACAAAAGGCCATGTACGCAAAACTTAACCAAACTTTCCAAGTCCAAAAAGGGGAAATAATTGTTACTAAATTCCATCTAGAGTTATCAGATTTGTCAAACAATTTTATGTGATGACCTCAAATACATGTGTGAAATTTCAATGCAATAGCATAGTTTCTGAGAAAAGGCACTGCACGCAAAACTTTAACCAAACTTTTTAAGTAAAAAAGGGAGAATAATTCTGCCAAAATCCAATCAAGAGTTATTGAACTTGTTTAACAAGGTCAGGTTATGACCTCAGATAAGTGTGTGAAGTTTCATGGCAATAGTATATATGGTTTCTGAGAAAAGGCATTGCAAGCAAAACTTTAACCAAACTTTCTAAGTCCAAAAAGGGGGAATAATTCCCCCAAATATAATCAGGAGTTATTGAACTTGTTTTACAAGGTCAAGTTATGACCTCAGATAAGTGTGTGAAGTATCAATGCAAAAGCATACATGGTTTCTGAGGAAAGGCTTTGCATGCAAAACTTTAAACAAACATTTTAAGTCCAAAAAGGGAGAATAATTCATCTAAAATCCAATCAAGAGTCATGGAACTTGTCTGGCAAGGTGATGAACTCGGATGAGTGTGTGAATCTAAAATGCAATAGTATACACAGTTTCGGAGAACAGGCCTTGCAAGCAAAACTTTAACCAAAGCTTCTATTAAAGTCAAAAAAGGCTAATTACTCAGCCCAAATCCAATCAAGAGTTATTGAACTTGTTTATTAAGGTTATGTGATGACTTCAGTTTAGTGTGTGAAGTTTTAATGCAATAGCATACACGGTTTCTGAGAAAATGCATTGCACGCAAAACTTTGACCAATCTTTTTCAGGCCAAAAAGGGGGAATAATTCAGCCCAAATCCAATAAGGAGTTACAGAACTTGTTTGGCAAGGTCATGTTATGAGTGTTTGAAGTTTCAGGGCAATTGTATAAATAGTTTCTGAGAAAAGGCCTTGCATACAAAACCTTAACCAAGATGGCAAAGCCGACACAAGGGCGACTTTAATAGCTCTCCATATTCTTCAAACAGTCGAGCTAAGAATGGCTAAATCCTTGTTTCAAATTTTTAGCTGCTTGCAGAGATGCTGGTTACATGTGGTTAAGGTAGCTAGGTTTAGTTAATTAGGCATGATCAGTGACAGTCTTGATTTCAGTGAAACAATCATAAAGGAGGTAAAATACATGAAAACAAACAAATAGTGTACCATCTGTTTTGTCCTTTCTCCTGGCATCTACATGGAACTCTTCCTTATCAAGATTGGCCAGAATGTTGTCAATATCCCCATCAGTATTTTTGTTGCACAGCATGAACACTTTCTCGGCAGGTGTCTGCAAAATACATTTAATCAGTGAATGGATACTAGCTATGTAACTCACCATGTAATACAATAAACCATGTGAAATGTAACAACTGCTGATATACCACACTTTATATTGTTCTCAAAGTAAAAGTTTATATAAATTTACTGATACTTCATCCTGAGCAATCAACTTTCATTAACAGCACTTCAAACTATTCCTAAAGTTAGATTCAATATATTTTTTACTTCTGTGCTCATTAGTATTTCTACAAAAATCATATTTTATGCCCCAGCATTTTGTCATATCACAGTAAATCTGGTTACCAATTGATAGGCAAATACTGTTATCATTATGCAACAGGGCTCAGCTGACAATTATTGCGAGAACATAACAGTACATGAAAATGAATATGAGAAACCTTGTCCTGAAACAGAGTCTAAAATTTACCTTATCCTGGGCTTGTATGTTTCTAGGTTTCAGTATCCCTTTGATGACATTGCCAATTGAGTGGAGAACCAGCCTAGCATGATAGTCCACAGCCTTCTGGTGCCCGGCACTGTTAAAGATAAAATAGTGCCTAGAACTGTAAAAGCTGATGAAACCAAAAAACAAAACAAAAAACAGGACAAGTTTACACAAATTTTTCTGCTTCAGAGAAACTAGTCATAGGTCCCTGACTTAGAAATAACTTACCTATACAAATCAGAAATATGAACAAGAAGAACAAGGAAAATTATGTAAATTAGATATTTCTAAGCTTTTTTCTAAAAGTTTGTGAATACTGATTACAGATATCTGTTCAACAAACAATTATAGCCATATTAAGTATGGTATACAATCTTTTTCCACTGCTCCATAACTCTATACCATTTTTACATGTAAACTAACTAAATATCTTGCACATATTTTCTCATTACTTTGATGACAACTTTCTTACAGATTTCATGGCCAGTCTATTTATTTTTGGAATATTAACCATGTTGGTTTAAAAGCAATGATCATTTTTACTATATAAAAGAAAGCTTTTAATCTCACATAATACTTTTTCTTACCAAAATGATAGACTTTGCCAATAAAATAAGCATAAAAATGAACAAAATGGGATGTATGAAACTTTAAATTAAATCAAAATACCAATTAGCTAGGTGTATTAAAATATTTTATCCCATAAATTGGCTTCTTGGAGTGACATAAAGCAGTGACATAAGTATCATATGTAACTTGTTACATAAATGTAACTTGAAACCGGTTGATAAAATGCATTCAGTATGCATTTTTGTGCAATGTTCGTAAAGTTCCTCTTTATGTGATAAATAAAATCTTATATTTGTGTTTATTCAATATCATTTTAATGGAATTCATTGACTAAAATCATATGACACTCGCCAAGGCTCGTGCCATATGTTTTAGTCAACTCGTTTCATAAATAGGATATTGAATAAATATTCATGTAAGATCCTATATATATACATAATGTAGTTTTTCTGTAAGTTTATTAGAAAACAGGGATGTAAATAGTAAAACTGTTTACCAAATTAATCATTCAAACATCCAATAAACTGGTAACAAAATTGATAAAAAAAATTAGTTTAATGGTTTTAAGCAATACAAAAACTATTAAAATAAGATATAATTAAGTTTAAAACATAATTTATGGTTGTTTTCAATCCCTGGAGAGTACATCTCAGCTGGGAATCAATCATAAAAAACTAGAAAATATACATCCCAGTTTGACATGTCACATACAATAAACAATGTTCAAGGGTGGTGTGTTTGTCTTTACTCAATTCAAAAGGTCCCCTATAATTGTATTTTGTATATAAATTGGATACACATTTCTTGCATATCTGTTTTATTTTTTACTGTAGTTTCAATCCTCAAAGTATGTTTGTCACTCACTAATTATCTCACTAAGGCTTGTAGCAATTGATCAAGTTCAAAATATCACACATTAATTTAAGGGAACACAGAATCCAAAAACAGATCTCATAGATAGAACTTTTCTTAGTAACGTACCCTGTTTTAGAATACAATAAGTTTCATACATAGGGTATCAAAACTATATAATTTATATTGCTTCATCTTGTCATACCACTTTTGTCATTTTTCATAAGAAGAAAGACTTCTCCCTAAATTTAGGTCTGGGATGAGCCCTAGATCTATGAAAAAACTTAAATTTCTATACACTCAAGTTATGCAAACTTATTTGATGGTGTATAACCTTATTCAAGACACATAATCAAAAACAACTGAGTAACATAGAGTTACCTGACTTGAAAAGCAACTGTTGTCAGTAGGATAATAATCATTGCATTGTTCATTTCAAACGTCAACAAACAATGTAGAACAATTAAGCGTTTCATTTATATACATATATTTGCACATAGAATACTCATGAAAAGAAATATATCATGTTATTGTTCACAAAAGATGAAACAATGGGTAAAGATAATTTGATTAACATTAGTATCTTTGGCCAACAGAATAGTAAGTCGGCATTGAAAAGAACTTTATGACATGATAGGGTAATCATTCACATTATTTTGTGATCCGCCACTAATTGTTTGATCAGTTAATCAGTAAGAAGGTTGAACAGTTAACTGGTTAGTGATTTAGGTAACGGTTGCCATCCCTATTAGAAAATGAAAATAGGCCAATGGAAAAGAAATTATTCCATGTGGTTCGCACCAGCAAATTGATGCATAACAAGAACATTAATGTAAGCAAATAATAATTAAAGTCAGTTACTTTTCAAGGTAGTTTACAAAACATTAAACACCAAAACATCACATTCCACTAAAAATTCTAAATGTATTTTTTCTATTTCCACTCACATTTTGTGAGTGTGCGAGTACTAAACTTGAGCCTTGTTATACTCCAAAAACTGCAGCTAAGAGTTACATTTAAGAATATTCTAAAAACCAGGTCTGTATTGCAGCAATCAGTGTTTCTCCTGAAATATTATATCAGATCTGCTGATAGAAAGAATGAGGCAACTAATGTTTATAGATCTACAGAAGAGTAAAAACCACTGTTGGTACCTGTAGCTGCTGAACAACCCCATCTTCATACTGAGAAGCCTCATAAACACATAGTCCTGCAAACAATGCACTTGCTTCACAAAGTTGTCTGATAGGGACTGGCATAAGCTCATTATCATACCTGAAACAGTTGTGGATTAATTTAAATACAGTATAAAGTTTATATCACACATAATCTTCTAAACCAACAATATTTTCCTCACAAAAACTTTCACGTTCACACCTTTTAAAATTTTATCTTTTGTAAGGAAGGGCCTTATTATTGCTAGTGATAGAACTCTTTTTTTTTTCTTCTTTTTTTTCCAGAATTTTTCTAGTTTTTCAGAATTGTTCAGCATTTGAGACATAAATAATCTTTCAGTAACCATAAAGCTTAAGATAGTAAAGATACCCAAATTTGTTAAGACCCATGCTTTTCATTCATATTATGTGTACAATTTACATGCAAAACTTAGATAGTAGGACTTTAGCTAGTCACTATGACGTTTGTGTTAACTTAACCTCTTCATATTTATAATTAAAACACTTTTAAATGCGTTTGATTCTCAAAAATCACGTTATCACTGAAATGAAAAATAGGGACCAATTACTGATCAGTTTTATCTTGTTACAAATAAGTGATGTAAAACAACAATCTAATCGTCATCCTTTAAAGCACAATCATTTATATCATAATAAGTACTGGTTTATGAAATCTTAAGCAATTTGCACATAAGCCTTTTCAACAGAACATTTAGAATGTGTGTGTGTTACAAGACATGTATTGTATGCCAGGAAACCAAATTGATCACACAGACCAATAATCGTACATGTATTGATTCATTATCAGATACTAACACTTACGATCAATTTGTGATTAAAATCTGCAATGGGAAAATCCCTTATAAGAATAGACCCTCCTGTATATTACTGTTAAATCTATCTACCTTGTCTTACTGCCAGAAATATATCCCACCAATCCTGACCTGTAACCATGGCATACTCCAAGAGAAGGACAATACTTGATGGCGACAACTGCATAGCACTATCACGACTTCCATTATATGTCCTGAACAAGTAAAGTCTCCCATCATGCATTCCCACAATGCCACATCCACTTCCTGTCTGTGACATGGTTGACAACTGCACAGACAGCTTCTGTTTCTTGTCTCCTATCTGTACAACAGTCTGAACTTGCTGACAAAGATTATCCACATTAGCTGTCGTAATGACTTGAAATGTATATCTATGAATCAACTGAATTGTTCCGTCCTTATACGATGTGGCAATGTACGGCAAAAATCCTGTTGTTTCTACAACATTTCTACTCATGGGCAATTTTGGTCCTGCGATGCTAGTCAGTAGAGATGGGTGGGGTATTGTGGCTTTGTGCATCCATTTGTGAGTTTTGTTGGATGTGTCCGGGGCTGTGTTCATGGAAAACATCTTGTGGAGTGGCATCATCTGTTCCAGGAGTTGCCACACCTCTAGACAACTGTAGGTGGAGCTACCACAGCAAATCAACAGAGTGTCACTGCTGTCATGGTTCATAAACATCACTTTGGTGATTCTACAACACATGAAAATATGTTAACAAAAATATGCTAAAAACTGTAGATGGAGCAGGCAAACAAACAGGCAAAACTAAAACCTCTAGATGTCCATATTTTTTGTTCCTCCTGAAAATCTGAAAAGTACACATAGTAAGTTGATGTCAAATGTATTTGAAACAACTGTTTAAACACCCTCTGGTGCCATTCATTTTGAAAAAAAAATAAAAAAAGTTTAGTACTCATTTAACCACCTTCTTATTTAACTGCTATTGGGACCCCTTGGACATAGTGTGTACACATCTACATTTGTGGATTATCATTAATTTAATTCTGGATTTTACATCATATGAATCATGGGCGTAGTAAAAACATTTAATAACTGTCCTGTTTCTTAAACCTCACCAACCTCATTGTCTGGTTCTCATTACTGCCATACTCCATCTGTGTTTTCATGTAGAGACTGGCGCCATTCTTACAACTGATCTTGACATTCCTGCCTGTCAGCTGCAGAGATACCAGGTAACATTGTATGGCCGACGACAACTGTCCATCACTTGTGGCAATCATAATGTCACCATTACCAGTGTTGGCGATGTCCGCACTTGTCAGACGTAGATGACAGGGCGACAGGCTCTCAGATGATGACACAATCTCATCATCTCCTAGTTTAACCCCCACCGAAATCTGCAAGTACAGTTCAGTTTAAATTATGTATGATCTTCCAAGTTTTTTACAAACGTTAACTACATATTCTAAGAGACACATTAAAACAAGATACCCTACATATGATTAAACAGTTCTCAGTTAGAAAGCCTAACAAAACTAGCAAGCATAATTTTCAAAATATTCTCATACTGGCAAAATAGAAGCATATGCTGTTTAGTTTTGACTAAAAACAACATATATGTTGAAAATTGGAGAAAGATGTGAAACAGGTAACACACCATTTTTTGTTAGACCTTAGCAAAGAAACCTGCTTATACATGTAAAAAAACAACCTGTGTATTCATTTCCCCCTATAAAATATTTAGACCATGTTCCTGAAACTTTTTTTTCCCTGTATATAACTACTACAACCAACTCTGAAGAGCAACTATTATTTCATTCATCTCACAAAAACACATACTGAATAACTTATTTTCAGCCTTGGTAACTTATAGAAAATATCGAGGGTTGATTGAAATACCTCTCTATCTTTTCTTCATACTTCTAATTAAGATAAGATAGACTAACTCTACATTCAACCATCAGTAAGCAAAAAAGGGCTACAAACATTAAGAACCTTATCATATTTCATAACAACAATGTGCTATCCTACAGCTGTGTCTGCTTAATATGTTAGTTCTGAGTTGACATTTTTTGTATATCTTATTTCTATGACAACAACTTACCAGCCCAGATGCTGTGACCAGTATCCAGCCTTCAACACAACTGCCTCCAAACTGGGTCAGCGACGGCGTGAAATGGGTGTTGCGTACAAACTTTTCTATGTACTGGGTTTTGTCACGTTTATCCGGATCAAATACAATCTGTAACAAAGAAATCCTGTATTTTAAATCTTATAGAATAGATAGGTCAGTGAGTACTGGGTTATTCCATTTAATATGTGTATAGAAAAAACAACTAATCATCTTTTTAATTAAGTCCAGATAATAAAAACTTTAAAAGTGATAAAAGTTTCCTACCTGTGAGTATTTAATGTTTTATCTAGGTAACTAGACAGAGATGATAAAAAAAATATTCTTATTTTGAAAAGAGTGAGTAACAGGTTAAAGACTTCATAATCAGAATGTACAGTATAATAAGCAACAAAATTTTAAACTGAATAGTTCAGTTGTAACTGCTTGGGATATGCTTTGGTTAAGACAGGGAGGTACTACTCTTAAACAAGTTTTTTTAATATATAATTTGGGTTTTTAAGTCACACCAACACAGTTCACAGTTATTGTGACTTTTAGAGCTTTATGTAGAGGAAGAAGACCTTAGATGTCCTTCGGTAGAACAGCTGATTGTAAGCAAGCTAGATGGATAGCTTCCTCACATGAGAGATTATATCCTGTCAGCTGGGGTTCAAACCTACAACCCTACAGCTGCAAAGGGCCAAGTGATTTCTAGTCAATGACACTTACCATAGACCCCCAATTGTGTCACTTTTGTACAATCACTAGACCCAGTGGTAGTATGTTTTGAATGGTGTAATGTTGAAATTAATACTATCTGTCAAATGCATACTATCACTTTTGTTCTATCACTGGACCTGGTGATAATAGATTTAGATAATTTTAACAGCACACTGGAGTGGGTTTTTTATTGTATAATAAAATTAATATCAAATAACTTTGAATGTGACAGTACATTAAGTCAACCTTTTGGAAAACATCACAAATGGCTTCCCTTTGGAAAGCACTATTCTCCTCAAGCTGTCAAATGAAATGTCACATTTATTATTATTCAGGAGCTGACATTTTCACAAGATAGCCAGGGTCATCATTATGAGACATACAAGCTTTAGAAACAATTAAAGTCAAACATACATACAAAGTTGGTACATCGCTGTGACAGCTCTATTACAAGAGAACTTTAAATGCTAGTTGAAGAGGTTTAAATTGCTGCGAGTTTTTTGTTTCTGCTTACCTGGAGACCATTGTGAAACCACATCAGGGAAAGAACTTCCTCTCCTGCTACGGACACTGTACCCACACACACCCACTTGTTGAGAAGATGGTCCTGAAATGTCACACATTTTTTTTAGTACTGATAATTACTATTTTTTCATGAGCAAAAATAAAGACAACTTTTTTCATAAACTTTATTAATTGATGTGACACCATATGATAATTTTGCAGTCCAGTGTGGAACATGAGACTGAAAGGTTATCTGTATGACCTCCAACCAGGAGTTCACTAGGTAGAGTCTCTAAGTGATACTCTAGTATAATTTTTGGTTATTTCTATCATCAATATACTGAGAGCAGAATAGTATTCATTTTAAAGTTTCATCAAATTCATGAAAAATGACAAGTATAAACGACATCATTTGACCTGACATATATTCATTCTTAAGTTCAAGTAATTCTCCCTCCAGTAATTACAGAAACAAAAACATCTATAAAATCTCCTAGCAGTTAGAGAGTCCAACTCAGAAGAAACTGACCAAAAATTAAAATGATTTTTATAAATACAGTCTGGACCCGATCGTTCGAACACTGATACTTCGAAAAATCCGATTCCTCGAAATCATTCTACTGTCCCGTTTATCATGCCTATTATTTCTATGTATATCCTACCTCGCTGGTTCGAAATCCACTAGTTCGAAAATTCCAT
>JAULCC010193325.1:0-12975 GCA_032358795.1 Nuttallia obscurata | reverse complement strand
GTTTTCCTTATATAAACATAGTGATAACTTAAAAAAAATTCTTTTCCAAAACTAGTGGCCAGATTTGAAAATAATTTGGCATAAGTGTTCCTTGGTTGATCTTCTACAATGATTTTTCAGATTAGTTTGATCCTCTGAAACAATAAGTTCTAAGAGCTAAGATAGTTGGACATATTTTTATATGGGGAAAATTTTCCTTGTTGTTTATAAAAAGATAAATGGCTGAGATCTTCAGGTGAGCATCTCCAGGCCCATCATGGCCCTCTTGTTTTCATTCTGATAATTTCTAGAAGTGACACAAGTCTTTGTAGACAACTAAAACTAAATCCGACAGAGCAATGACAAGATTTAGCTAAATATATCAGAAAGCTAAAACCCTGATGTAAATAACAGTATATCACTCTGAGCAGTATCAAGATCTTGCTAAAAATCTCAGAAGGCTGAGATCTTGATGCAAATAGCAGTAAATCACACATAGCAGTGACAATATCTCGCTAAATATCTGAGAAAGCTAAGACCCTGATGTAAATAACAGTAAATCACACTTAGCAGTGACTATATCTAGCTAAATATCTCAGAAGGATGAGAACTTGATGCAAATAGCAGTAAATCACACATAGCAGTGACAATATCTAGCTAAATATCTCAGAAGGCTTAAACCCTGATGTAAATAACAGTAAATCATGAATAGCAGTGACAAGATCTTGCTAAAAATCTCAGAAGGCTGAGATCTTGATGTAAATAGCAGTGAATCACAAATAGCAGTGACAATATCTAGCTTAACATCTCATAAAGCTCTTTCCATCTCTTGATGTAAATAACAGTTAGTCACACTACAGCACTGAACTGTTTTCAAAATCATTTTTGTAAAAATAAGCAATAAAAACAAGGACCTATCTTTACTTTTGGAAACAGATTGTAATTGTTTAAAGCCTTCAGCAATCATTTTATGCTACTTCTTCATTTCAGTTTCAGCTTGACTTAACTCTAGGAGTCTATTTTGCTTAAAGAGATACACGCATAAATTATGCATCACTCTGTGAATATACTGCAGAAAAAAACAATAATAGCAGATGATTTATCTGACCAAATTTTCTTTGGAAATTTAAAAATTAAATTGCTTTGCATGGAAGGTCACTGTAGCCTTGATTTTTTACCTTATGATCTCAAAATCATGAGGATTCATAAACTAGTCATGCTCAACCTTCCTGGCAGTTTTGAAGACTGTAGGGTTAGGCACTCAATAGTGATAAATCATACAAGCTTAGGTCTATCAAAATAGAAAATTTCCCAATATTAGCACATAAGGTACATCTTAATTTTCGTATATACTTTGAAAAATAGTATGGTGACATATTAATTTTATTAACATTTTCTTCTTTAGTAAGACATCAGCTATACAACAGCGGAGTTTGTAGAAATTATTTCCAGATTTCAAATTTTGCATGTTTATGTGCAATTTTTCTTCAGGGAATAATATATCTCCTTGCCTAAGGCCATTTATATCATTTGCTGATCTTTGCTTTTTTCTCTGTAATTTCCCGCTGTATGTTCATGCAAACTATTTTTGTTTGACTCATGTATATTATATGACAGAGTCATATGGTTTGGTTTGTGCAAAAAAAAAAAGTTGGAATTATATATATATATTAGATTATATTTAGAATTTTCTTTTTTTTCATGCGGATACATTCAAAATATGCCATTGGTCATATTTTCTACAGTATGTGTAGACAAAAATAAGTATGGTGACCCTACTTTTTTATTTGACTATGGTGGTTATAAATATTTGATTACTACTTATGCAAATTTTCATACATTTCTTATGTCAAATTCAATTGGGTGTTTATCCCTTTAATATAGTAGATATTCAGTGCCTTTAGAGGCATTGAGCAGGGGATTATTTTGGCATGCTATGCTGCCTGCTGTTTAGTTGGACATAATCTGATCAACAGCACATCATGGGACCTTATAAGGTCTGACCATACATGTATCACTATCCAGACTAAAACAATTTTATTAATCTGGTAGAAAACACACAGTAGTTGATAACATTTAGGAATTCTTATTTGCATATCTCTTAAGATGAATTCACACAACAACATCACCAATGATCCTCGATCCTTATAACAGCTCATAATGGTCTCAAGGAATTAATTTAACGACAAGAATTTTTTTAATTTTTCAGGTCCCAGATCCTGCCAACCCTGATTTCTCTCTAACAGACAGCTGGCCACCTGCCAACCTTTTACCGTCTGCTCAGAGTGATAATCACTCACTGGAGAGTATTCCCACAATGCACCAGTTGGGAATTCCATCAGCTGTCATTCAGGCAGTCCAGGTCCAGGATTCTGAGGTAAAAGCTTCATTGTCTTTTCATTCAAATCTGTACCTGATTTATCTGATGTTTAAGGGGTTTCGACATTTTTCTGGAGGCCAACATTTTAAATGATTTGGAAAAAATGAAAGTTGTCGATTCTGATAGTATTTTTTGCCCTTTTTCATAAAAAAGGGGTTCATAGGGATCATAGTGTCAATCTATTTTTCTGTAGGTAATTTTTTACTATTACTACATCAAACTTAATATATACTTCTTATGCCAAAATAGCTTACAGCCCCATGTGGGCCTGGGGCATGCTAAACATAACACAAGAATTTGGACCACTGCTTATTCCTAGCATGATCGTAAGAGGCGACTAACAGGGGTTGAAAGTGAATCTGGAGTTTCTGCATCTCTGATTCTACAGCAGGTATAAAGTTGTTGGATCCATACCCCATATTTTCATCTCGATGTAAATGAGATGTGGATCCAACAAGTTTTTTTCTAAATAGCGCCATATAACCTATACAGTGTTACAGTGCCTCAATCAATCAACAGAGCTTACATGTATCAGATGTTTCAAGGTCATTCTGAACAGTGACATGTCCCTCTTTGTAGGTTTAATGTATTTTAAACTTATAACTTAGTAATTGCTTAATTAATTTTTCAATCATATCGTCAAAATATACAATTAACAGCATGAGCTATACAAGCTTTATGCAAATATTTACAGAAATCACCCTTAAAAAAAATGTACATACAACAATTTTTCCAAAAGTATACCTTTGATCAACCATATTAAACATAATGATTTTGTTTAATGATAGTCTTTATAAGGCTCAATCCACTTATAAATATTAGTTATAATCTTTCTTAGATAAGTTCAGTTTTAGAGCTTATTTTGAAGGGCATTGAACTTGTTTTTTATTTAAGGTTTTGAAGAATCTGGATCAAAGGGACATCACCCATCATTACAAATACCATATAGCTGCAGCTAGAGTGGTTTCCCATGCCCTTTTACAGTTTGCAGATGCTTTAAGACTGCCAATTGACATGGAGTATTTCACTTTGTATGTGAAGGAGCTAGTGACAGCTTCTCTTCAACATTTACAGCAATTAGTTCCTGTGGAGAGAATTGGTAAATAATAGAATTATTGGATTACAAATTTTCATTAGTAGCTGGTAGAGTTACTGCTATGTGATTGATAACAAGGAATGATGAATTCTACTCTGCATAACAGATAGACTGTAAGAGTTGGGTAATAGCATTAAACTGGTTATCCCCTACTTATTCATATGATGTTGTGAATACATTGAGGCAGAGGTTATTGCTCTGTTGAGATGTTTAAACCCTCATAGTTTGTACAGTACAACAATTATTGGCTTTGCAAAAAGTTGTCTCAGCCATCTATATAGAATAGACTGTTCCTTGACTAAATTTGGAAATGTTTATTTGTTTGTTAGAGGGTTTTGTGTTAGGAATTATATAATGAATAATTAGTATTGTTTTACGTTCAGAATCTGACCAGCTGTTTCTGGGCTAACGGTTTTGTACCTGACATTCTGAGGTTACTGTATGACCTGTAGGGATTTAGGCTCTAGACATATTATTCAAGTCAAATTAGATTAGAACCGTACTAACAATTTTGTTTAGTCTGTTAATTTGCTTACACAATCTTAGGGAAAATATCAGGCTGATGTTATAAATGTAATTTCAGAGTCCATGCAAAAACAAATTGAAGACTTATGTAGTATCAGTGAGATATTTCCCGCATATGTTCAGAAGAAGTGTGCCTCATCGTTGAAGAACCGCGAGGTCAATGACATACTTATGAGACTAGACCAGACATTCTTCCATACTCTCTCAACTAACAGGTATAGTGTATGACATGCTAAAATTGTTGGCTTCTGATTAAATGATAAAGGATGTCTAGAAATTTCTGTGGCTGATATCAGTCATACGTGATACAAGCACTTGAAGAGTAATTAAGTTTTTTTTCCTAATCCGATTTATGGTATTGCATGTAGTTAAAATGGCATTGAAAAAATTCTTAGAAACAAAATTGAGAATGGTTGCTTAATTTCAAGTTGTGGATACATGTATGATGATACTAACAATGCATCTATAAAATAACTGCTTGATTATTCCGCACAAACATTGTTTCATACCCATTACACATATTGAACTGTACAGTGAGTATGATATGAATTGAGAGATAATATTTTGAAAATTGTAAGAATAAAATCTTTAACAATGTCACTCTTAAAGTGAAAATTGACATTTTCTTGTTCAGAGACTTACAATGACTACCTCAAAATGTGTTTTTACCAGAACCAGTCCAATTGTGTGAATGGTCCCTTAGCAATTTAAATGGGCCCCTTTATGTGTACCAGTTTAATAAAGAAAATGTCAAGGTGACACGACATAAAATAAATACATTTTGAGATTGCTCCTAAACATTTTGAAGGTTGAGTATAAGTAGCCATATAAATGTGAAAGAGTTGGGCCATCTGCTAACTCAGGGTCTGGTCTACACTGGTTGCCAGTTGGGGAGTTTAAGCATGTACAATTTGTTTAATAATATAAGTACCTCATTCAAATACTAGAAGTGTTCCATGAAAGATTAGTGTCAGAAGTATGAATGAAAGGTGTTATGGTTGAATTCAAACACATGCCAAAGTTTTAGATGAAATAAAGCTTTCAAAAATAATAAATATAAAATGGGCATAACTCTTTCCAACTTGCCTGTTTTTTTGGCTGCTAAACCAGCCTGATGTCATAGGAATAAAGATATTATTACATAAAGGGACATAATTCTGTTCATTTTGACGTAAATTCATAAACTTCCATGACCATTTTTTTGCTACAGGACATAAGTATTAAATGTTTCATAATAAATGATAAAAATGTGTAATGAACATTAAGTTTTCTTGACATATGGAAAGAGAAGAGAAACAAGGTATGATAACGACCCCTCACCCCTCTATAACTTTCCATTTTTCTTTAAAAAGGTGTCATAAAACTGATATACCTTTCACATTATTAATCATGTGAATGGGTTTGAAATAATATTAAGTATTTATACAGTAAAGATCTCTTGTGATATTTTGTGGACATTATTCCAAATTTTTGATATTTCTACTGCAGATCTCATCATTACCAATACCTACTACAGAAAAACTCACAGACTGGTAGCCTGATTGTGTTAACTGAGGCAGTGAAACAGTATGAATTGACTGGAAGTCTAGAACCAGTCTTGGACATTATTGATATTATAACAAATGCAGTTGAAGAATTGAAGAAAAAAATTACCTCTTGCACTACTAGATAGTACCTAGTTACATGATCATGATAGAGAATCTTGTGCAATATATACCTAGTGTTTGATTTAGAAGATTGTTTTATCATGAGTTGCAGGCTGTTTGATCTTAGTTGATGTACAGTCTATGTTTACTAAATAGACACAGTACTTATCAACCCACTAAACCAAGACAAAGAGCTTTTATCGAAAATGCAACATGTTGTGTTCTTGTAAGGAATTGGTGACACTTTCAGTTAGGAGCTCATTCCTATGATCACTGGATTACTAAGCTTTAACTAAGTTTTTTACCAGCAGTTTTTCTTTTAATCCTGGTTATCAGACCAATGAATGTCATTGTTCTTGTGATTGCGAATTCGGCTTGCATCAAGCATTCACACCCAGGCTATATTTATGACATACTTGATGGTATTTCAACGAAACTAGCCACAAAGATCAACCTAATAGGACAATATGAAACAAAGGTAACCACTGTACTTTTTCCTGTGGGACACTTTTTTGACAAAACCTTGTTTTCCTAATAGATATTAATAACCTGAGGAGAAAAGTTTTCTTCCAATGAAATAACAAGTTACAATTAAATACTTCAATCAAAACTATTATGTCATATTGAGGTTTTGTTGCTAAATATAGAAACGAACATCCATGCTTTTGAAAAAACACCTGAGGATGCCCCAATTTTGATACCTAATTCAAACCTTGAATATAAAGCTTAATATCATTGGCTTGATTTCCACACAATTTCATTGCAGAACCAATGAAACTACCTCATTAAATATTCATGGTTTCCCAGTCAAATGGCCCATGGTACATAATGACACAGGAGCATAGTAATGTATGGTGGTTGTCCTACTATGGAAAAGATGTTGCACACTATATAACGCCTGGTCTTGTAGGTCAATAGACTAGAAATAGACTTTTACTAAAGTGTAGCTGTCAAGGCCATAACCATGACATGCATAATGGCATTTAAAGGAAACTTATCACAAATGGAAAAGAAAATGTTTTAAGTTAAAAATGATCTGTGAAAATCTGTTTTCATGGAATCGCCATTTTTACTTGTGATTTTACATTTTGTGAAAGGTAATCAGGAATAAGATTTTAACTTGTTATCTCAAACAGTATCATAGGTATTTAAGAACTTTTTTTTATAATTTACTTTGATTGGAAACTTTGACCGTAACTTTAAAAACATTTTAACTAAATCATTCTCCTGAACTATGCTTTCCACTTTACCCTGGTTTGGAAACCTTGTTGTTTATTTTAAAGCTGCAATACAGATAAAAGTGAATAGTCAAATTTGAATGTTTTCAGTTTGCACAGGTATGGGACTGTTGGATTTTATCCTAACTCTGGTTTTATACATTCCATTTATTTTTATTTTTGAATAACTTGGTGCTCTTATAACAGCTCCCCTAATGGTCTCAAGGAATTAATTTAAACGACAAGAACATTTACCATGCAGCTAACTTGTAGAACAAAAACACTCTTGGACACAGTCTTAAGTCCACACATGGAAAAGTTTGAAAAAATAAAAAGTTTGCTTAATTATAAGATTATTGTTGTAATGTTAATTTATCATAGAAGATAATATACTGATTTGCAAAGGGAGGTAAATATTAGCCCCTACTTTACATTGTTGGTCTGGACTTTTATTCATAAAGATCCTTAGGAGAAAACCAAGCAAATTCATTAAGAGTTTTTTTAAATATCCTATCCTTATAGAATCTTATATAATCTAATACTTTCCAAATGATAGAATTTTACAATTTTCAAGTTACAATCATAAAATCATAAAATCATAAATGTAAAAAGAATTTAAATAGAAAACCTGCTTACAATTTTGAGTAATAATGAAGGCAAAATATTTCTCCCTAAATTGTCCTCAGGTTAGAAAATACCTAAGGAGCTTTATGAAAACAGGCAATGGTTGTTAAAAAATGTCGATGTTTTAACATATAATATGTTCATTTATTGTTAATATATGCCTTATTCTTGCCACTGACATTGACAAAATCTTTTATGTATGTACCTGTACAATATATTTTATGATACATTTATATTGATTATCTCGATTTCTTTAAAAGCCAAAAAACAGTGATATCAGGAGCAGATGGGTTTAGGTTGGCTATTTGAGTAAATGTAAAGATTTATTTAATTCACATCACTTATTTTCATCTTCATACAAACGAGATGTGGGGTCCAGAAACATATTAGCATATTCAATAGACAGATAGATACATATAAATGATGGGGCAACAATGTCTGTCTGTGATGAAAAGTCTTCCTGGCTGTCTTTTACCCTTTTTTATGTTGATGTAAATCAGGTGATCCAAATGATCAAATATGGGTCACTGTAGCTAAGGCTTGTGTTATGGTCCTTTAGAATTATGTTCACTCAATCACTTATATTAACGACATACAACTTATAGAGTTGTACAAATACTTCACCATTATCAATGCTTCTTTGAAATTCCAAGAAGAAAACCTTGGCCCATATTCATAAGCTCTACAGGAGAAAACTAAGGAATTTCCTTTTGTTAATAAAAAAGCAATAATGCAATAATTTCCAAAATGATAGAATTTTAGTTATCATCATAAACTTAAGATAAAAAGAAATTTAGAAAACCTGCTTATGGTTTTGATTAATAATCAAGGCAGAATATTTCTCCTTAAATTGTCCCTAGGTTAAAAAATCCCTAAAACTAGGAGCTTTATAAATATGGGACCTGATTACAAATTATTGTGAATCTTGTTTATGCACTCTGATAAGTACAGATATAATTTGACTGTAACAGCTGGAAAAATATTGTCACCAATTAACTGTCAGCTAATATCCTGATTCAGTTCAGTTTTCATGTTACATGTAAAACATATGACTCATCTTTTTTATTGAGGCACCAGGACCGGAGGTCAGGGTGCGCGCTATATTTTCAGGACAGAATGTACTATACCACTGTGGTGATGTTTTTTCTCGCCGGCAATTTACTCTGTAGGGGTAAACATACCCAAAAGAAAGTAGTTCTTAAATATGTAACAGATACTGATGAATATAGTCTAAATGATAACATATATGATATGTTCTTCATCGACTAAGAAACAGTGAAGATATAAATTATTGTAAACTGTGTGGTTTCAATATATTTAACCCAAATGAAAGCGGAAAAATATTTACCATTTTCATTCACACTATGTGGGGCGAGTTCAACAATAAAGCACTCTATTGACACAGGGCACAACCATA
The DNA here is from genome assembly GCA_032358795.1 of Nuttallia obscurata. NCBI lineage: Eukaryota > Metazoa > Mollusca > Bivalvia > Cardiida > Psammobiidae > Nuttallia > Nuttallia obscurata. The sequence goes on along the minus strand of JAULCC010193325.1, from coordinate 4,091 downwards.
ACTAGGAACACTGTTAATTGAAATGTATGTTTTGGTCACCTGATACAATGAATAGAATGTATATAATTATGTTATGCCAAGAAACTTTAAAGTTTACATCCATAAAATATTCTGTATGTTATGTTATTTCTACTGTATTAGTGGTCTCTCTGCCTTTTCCACTGTAATTCTTTGCTGTAAACATCATTCCGGATAAGTTTATTCACCGTGTCACTCGAACATGCCTTGTAGTAAATACGGACAGAAAAATATCACTACTTGAATAGTCCTGGACTACACGGAATTTTGACCTAGAGAAATATTCTTGCAATGATTAACCAGCAATTAATGAAGAAATAAATTATTCTTTGTAGTGCATAGATCAGTTGTGTCAATCGAAATTCTCTGAATGTGTTTTTTTCTTAGATAATTTTGAGATTGGGTAAGAACATATGTTGAACAAGTTTATGGCGAGTCTAGCTGTGATGAGATATGCGTTGTAACATGGTCTGAATGAACCGGTGTCGTTTGAGGTCCGATAAATATGCTATGTTTGTGGAATAAGAAAGACGGTTTTGTAAACAAAGTATCGTGTATAGTAAACCTGAAAAAGTATCCTGTCTATTACTGTAGTTAGGTTTACCACAGACAATAACGAGTTGCTTTTATTTTTAATGTAGAAAATGTACTGGTTATAGTAAATACTAGCTCATGAAACACGGATGAATTATTTTTACTGTCCTCAATCTCTTAAAAAATAATACTTACTGAAAAGAAATACAAAATACTAAGGGATGTACATTTAAACAGTGGTGAATACTTATTGCGACCTAAATCAAATAAACAAACTGATCTATATTTTTAATTGCTAAGTTATGTTATGATTCGTCCGATGACATAACGTACATTATCGATTCGCCCCTAGCCATTTTAAAAAATATACGTACATCGTTTTAAACTTACCATGGTTTATTGAGTAAATTATCAGAAACGTATATGTGAAATTAATTTGCAGTATTTTTTCAACATTTAACTTGGTTTACCACCAGCACATGGGTGGTCATGTTTGAGTAATGTGTTGAGACACTCTAATTTTCTCAAGTTAAATAACAGAAATACAACCCCATGACACAAGGGCTAAAACTTCATTACTTCACATTGAAATTATTTTTAGTACCACTAGATATGAAAGTTTCTATGGCAAATAGCCTGATTGAGGAGTGTTTTGTGTTTGTTCTATTTGCTTTAGTCAGCAGTTAAATTTATATGGCATCAGTCTGTAAGATTTTTAATTGTTAGAATACTTGATGTCTTGCATTCTGAAAATGTTAATATGAATTAGGTATGAAATAAATATAAGACAAACTGGTCCTGTATTCTGAAAATTTATGCAAATTGATTCAATTTTGAATTTGATATTAATAATTTATTTGAAATCAATTGAATTGAAAATAATTGTAACCAACTATTTTGAATTGAATTTTCAATGTAATTGTGAATTTTATTGTGAATTCAATTGAAGTGAATTTAATTGAATCTAAATCAAATGGAATATAAAAAAAATAGAATGAGTTATTTTAAATTAAATGAAAATTAAATGAAAATAAAATGAGTTTGATAAAATTAAATTATAACTTAAGAACAAGAAAAATAGAATGAATAAAATTGAAAATAAAAACTAAAAAACTTAAGTTGAATGAAATGAAAAAGAATATATATCATAAACAATAAATTGTATGATAAATGGGTATGGATTTGTTTTTGCTTTTTGTATGGTTTTGTTTTGGAATTTAATGTCGCTTTAACAGTATTTCGGTCATAATGCGACATCCAGCTCATTACTGGTGGAGGGGACCTCTGTACACTATTTCAGGCAAAGAGTGCACCCGGGTAGAACCACGACCTACCGCAAGCCAGCTGGAAGGCTTCTTCACTTGAAAAATCCTAGATGCCTAGACTGGAATTTGAACCCACGGGTGTAGGGGCTGAGAATTTGGAAGTCAATGCCACTGAGGCCCCACATGGGTATGGAAGTAGGCAGTATGGGTCAATAACAAGGTCTAATATTTTTAGAAACTAAGTGATTACTCTAGAGGATATATTCATCTTGGAATTTGTTCAGAATATTTTTTGTGATATCTTAAAATAATTTGAAAGTAAGTTGTATAGGGTAAAAAAAAGTAGGTCAAAATGATTCTCCTAATAAAATCTTTTTTATTTTTTTTATTGTCTGGATATTACTCCTTTAAATTGAGATAAGGGGGAATGTCATTCTTGGTGCCTCTCAGGACCTTCAGTCCTTTGATCTCAGATGCTGAAGTTTTTTGTTTTTTTTGTTGTTGTTTTTTTTTGGGTGGGTGGGGAGTGGGGAGGGTACCACATTTTTATAGCACCTTTTGCATATGGAACATACATTCAAAGGTTTCAGGACTCTCAGAAAACTATTTTCTTCCTAATTCAAAATTACATTTATAATTCCCATGTGATCTTTAACTCCATAATATATGTTGTCTTTGTTGTACTTATTGTATTGTGTAATAACTAGTCAAATAGCTTGTACTGTATTTCAATGTGAATTATCTTTGCACTTATACATAGAACTAATGTGTTGTGTACATTGAAAGGTTTGAAATTTCCTTATGAAATTGCGAACATGAATGCTTGTGAGAAAGAAAAAAATAATTGGATAACTTCAATTTAAGTAAAGTAACTGAAAGACATAAGGGACTGCTCCTGTCTCTGAGGTCACTTAAAGTAGAGTTCAGTGTTCGCCTTTAAAGACATAATAAGATCAGTAGAGATTTTTTTCTAAAGCATTTTATACTATATAGTTACCGAAAGACGCCATTTAATAGCTTAAAGTTGTGGGGATTTGAAAAAAAAATTTTGTTTAAAGAACTTTTCTTGGAATTCTGGCAGAATTAGATATCAATTAGAAATTTCTAGTACAAGTTTGTAAAAATCAGGTGTGATTATTGATAAAGTCATACATTTTTTTTTTGAACTCAGTTAAGGACAATATAATTAGTATTTCTTTTCTCGTTAAAGCTCATATTACATTCTCTTCAGTCATCACATATGATTGTACAGTATAGACATATTGTAAAGCATGTAATTTATTAAGTATTGTCATTGCTTTCTCAAACTGAAATCTCTAACAAAGTTTTAAGGAACACATTTTTCAGTCAGTGAAAGTTCATTTACCTGATATAGCAGCATGACCTAGTCTGTGATATACTTTCATCTGAGCAAAAACATTTCCTTGTAAAATGTATAATCAAGTTTTATATTAAACTTCCAGGTCAGAAGTTTACTTGAACTTTTTAAATAGGTCAACTTATTTGCCAATGTATTTCTAAACAATCCGTTTTATGTAAAGCCTGTATCATTTTGATGATAACAATTTTGGCATTGTTATTCTTCAATCACATTTGTGAAAAAGATTCCTATTATTTCTATCACTAATAATTTTATGAATATTATTTGGTGTTTTTATTTTTCAATTTTAGCTCATCTGATTTTTTGGAGAAAAAAAAGATCAGATGTTGTCGTGACTTGATCGGCGTCGACGTTGCAGCTCAAGGTTAAGTTTTATGTTTAGGTCCACTTTTCTCTTAACTGGTTCAGGCTGTTGCTTTCAAACTTGCAACGCTTATTCAGCATCTATAGGACAAGGTTCATAACTCTGGCTAGTATTTTGCATGAGTTATGGGCCTTTTTGGACTTGGTTCTTGGTTAAGTTTTATGTTTAGGTCCACTTTTCTCCTTACTAGTTAAAGCTATTGCTTTCAAACTTGCAACACTTATTCAACATCATGACATATCTGTGCAGGACATGGGTCATAATTCTGGCTGGTATTTTGCCTGAGTTATGGGCCTTTTTGGACTTAGAAAAAAAACTGTTTCTTGGTTAAGTTTTAAGTTTAGGTCCATTTATCTCCTAGTATGTGAAAGCTATTGCTTTCCAATTTGCAACATTTATTCAGCATCATAACATGACTGTGTAGGACAAGGGATATAACTCTATCTGGTATATTGCATGAATTATGGGCCTTTTTGGACTTAGACTAAGTTTTATGTTTAGGTCATCATTTGTGGTAAAACTTTAAAAC
>JAULCC010193213.1:0-21051 GCA_032358795.1 Nuttallia obscurata | reverse complement strand
ACCCGGCCGGGGATCGAACCCGCGGCCTCCCGCACCGAAAGCGGACGCTCTACCACTTGAGCTAACCGGGCGGTTACTTTGGCAATTAAGCCAAAGTATAGCTAAGCAAATGTATAACAAACGCTTTATTTTATGCCTGTGTGCATAACCATAAATAAAAGCTATCACCGATGACGTGTAGTTAACCATGTGAAATTCCACCACTATTTGTAATCGTTAGATCAATGTGTTTATGACAGTAGGCTGAGGTATTGTTAACATTCCGTGTTCCAGGACCACAAAGCGTGCGATGCCACCCGCGCGCGCGTGTGTGTAATTTGTAAAGGAGCAACATTTATGAGCGGTTCCGATTTGTTTCGACACAGCGTTCAGAATGTCAACAATGAAGTGCGTTTAAGATTATTTTTGTGGTTTTCGTATTTATAGTAGCGTAGAAAACATTTTTAGACATTCAGTAATGCGATTTATTTTGCCTTCAAAACATTACGCAAATTATTGCGATTTTGAACTTTATAATGTCTTTAACCATACCTGACCTATGTTTTGCTTTCAGCAATGCTTACGACTCAAGCTTCACGCCCCATGTCCAGTTTATTAAAAGACTCAGACGTTTGTCTCTGCCTATAGATATGCAAATGGATATTTTCAATTATGCAGTTAAACCCGTCTTGCTGTATGGCTCGGAAATATGGGAACTTGATAATTTAGAAATGATAGAACGTATTCAGTTAAAGTTCTTAAAACACATCATACTAAATATCAGACATTCAACAAACAACTGTATAGTATATGGCGAGACAGACAGGTGTCCATCCACTAGTAGTTGATATAGAAAAAAAGAAGTTGAATAAAACAAGAGTTTCTCCATTGACATCTGGCAAACACATAATTTTCCAAATAAATAATGGCTAAAACGCACAACCCATCAAAAGCAAAAAGATCTTGTCATTATCGAGCGGTACAGAAGCATCGAAGACTCAAGTAGCTGTTCAACATTCAAATGGATTAAAAAGAAATTCGAGTTTGAAAATTACCTTTAAAATACACCAGTCATATATTATTTACGTTCCGTTATTCAGTTTAGAACTAGAAATCACAAGCTACCTATTGAAATGTGCAGGTGGAACAATACACCCCGTGATAATCGCCTTTGCCCATTGTACTACCATGATACAGGTGACGAATTTCATTACATCTTTACTTGTGCAGAATTTACACAGGCGCGAAAACAATTTATAAATGCAAAATACTATAGAAGACCAAATATCTTGAATTTCGAAAAACTCATAAATGCAAAGAACTACTGTGGATATATATAAAATTATAAAAGTTAGTTAAGGGTGTATATCACAATAGTTTGTGCGCAACATACTGCGCAGCTGTAATGCTATTCTCACAGAGTAGTTATTCTTAATTATGTTAAGCTCTCCTAAACGAATGTTTAAAAATGTTCCTTCGGTGTCCTCTTTCAAACTTCTTCAAATAATTTGATTCCATGCAAAACTCTGGTTGCCATGGCAACAGAAAGGAAATCTTTAAAGACCTTCTTCTCCAAAAAGATTAGCCAGATTTGAAAATAATTTGGCGTAAGTGTTCATTAGGTGACCCTCTACAAAGATTGCTCAAATTGTTTTGATCAGTGAAAACATAGCCGTCAGGGGGCGGAGTTAGGTTTCCTTATATTGATGTAGTGAAAACTTATACTGTCTTATACTCCAAAACTAGTGGCAGATTTGAAATTTATTTGGCAGAAGTGTTTTTAAAGTGATCATCTGCAAAGATTGTTCAAATAAGATTGTTCAAATAATTTTGATTAGTAAAGAAACGTGGCCACCGGGGGGGGGAATCTTCTTCTCTAAAACTAGTGGCCAGATTTGCAAATAATCTGACATAAGTGTTCCATGGATAACATTATTTATCTTCTCCTCTGAAACTATAACTTCTATGGCTTAGATATTGTAACGTGCCGAGTATCTAGGGGTTAGGGATTTCTCCCTATAATGGTAGCATTAATTCTCCTTTTTTTCTCCCTCTTTCTTTCTATCTTCACTTAAAAATGTTTAAAAAATATCGCAACACTGTATAGGTTATATGGCGCCATTCAGGAAATAACTTGTTGGATCCACATCTCATTTACATCGAGATAAAAATATGGGGGTATGGATCCAACATCTTAACACCTGCTGGAGAATCAAAGGAACAGACACTCCAGTTTACGTTAAAACCCTATTAGTCGCCTCTTAGGATCATGCAAATATTAGCACGCCCCAGGCTCACATGGGGCGCATAGCAAATACTAAAATTGACCTAAAACTTACAGAGAAATTAAGTGTAGAAATGGTATTCTATTCAAGGTTTACAAAGGAAAACAGCTCAATCACATCTTAAGAGTCTAGGTTGCTATGAGATATCCCATAATTCATCAGTTTGACCTACTTCTCACTTTTAAAAATGGCGGCCTACATGCAGCATAAATATGTGACCAAAACAATGTTGATGATTTGCGTCAGAAGTTTCATGGTATTAAATGAAATAGTGACACACACCAACTCTTTAACATTAAAAAGATCAAATGACTAGGTAAGAATGAATTTCTACGATTGTTTGATAAGATACAATGAAATATCGTAGAGTAAACAGACTGCTAAAACTATCTGGGTCAGGTACTGTAACGGTGAAACCGGTGCATTACACTTCTCCCGCTTCATGGTTAAAGGTCCTCCTTTAAAAAAAAAAAATTTAAGCAAATACTTAAAAAATGCCCTGTGAAGTAAAACACAACTTTTCCTAAAAATATTTTCACAGCAACTTGCTTTTAAAGCAATTTATCAATTTATACAACTCTAACGCTTTCAAAGCCTACAACATCCTGAGCTTGCATTTTAAATACATTGTTGCACCTAAAACATTTCAGCAAAATGCTCCTTATACCTAGCAATTAAAAAATAATAATTTAAGAATGAATACTTTGGAATGAATGGTCAATAAGATCATCTATAAATCACAGACATCTGGCCATCTCAGCATTACTCTACTGTTAAACCTACATGCATTTTCATTTGAAAACTGTTACAGTGACCATGCCTGTTAAATGTTTACATGTTATGCAACTAAGCTATTCAGTTAAGACGAACTTGATGTACATAATTATACACTCTTAGAACATAATATACACCTATGTGTAAAGGTCAAAAGTGGTGTACAACTTTGCATTTGAAACTTAAACAATTGATTTACAAATTTTACATAAAAAATCATAACCTATCCCGACGGTTATGCGTTATCCGGTGCCTATCGTCTCGCCTGCGTCGATCGTGTCTGTGACTCCCCTCAGGTCTCCTGATAGTGGATCTGTCCCGCCTTACTGGATGCGGGAGACTAGTTGGCCTGGTATTCTCAGGAGCGTGTGCATCTTGCGATTGAGACGATGATGGCACTTGTGCAGCTTGGGCTGGGGTTACTACACTCCCAGGATATGGGAAGGCGATCTTTCCAGCCATCTCCAGCAACTTAGTGGCAAGTTTCTGTATCGTCCCATATTGCTTAACAAAGTGGTCCTGCAGGGGTTCAACCGTTTTTGTAGGGATTTTATCTCTTCTAGATTTTGCTGGTGATGTTCACCTTCAGTTCTAGAAGAGCTAGATGATATAGTTGCGGATCTTCGGGATTCGCCCGCCAAAGCTTAGCACTCCTCTCTGGTAGGCTTATTTAAAATTCCAACCGTCTCCGGAACGGATGGCACTGGCGATGGTACCCTGATTGGTGCCCCTGTTGTTCTGCTAACCTCTGGAAATTCTGGTCGTGGGTTGGATGGGCTGCTGTAAAAGGTGTAGGTCGGTTTGGAGTTGACACCGGGTGGTGGGTTGGTGGCAAGTTGGCAATACTCTGACATGCAGTTACATCGGGAACCATAGCCCCGCCCCCAAAGATGTTAACCAGCTGCTGAAGAGGCCGAGACTAATACTTGCATCAATAACTGGTGCTTTTTGCGTTCTAGGAGTTTGACTCATGGGAGGAGTGGCAGGAACATGTTGCTCCTCAAACCGGAAGTTCTCTTCCAAAGCAGCTTCCATGACTTGCTGCATGATATCCGGCTTCTTGCTGGCCCTCTCCTCCCAATGCAGTCTACTTTCTTCCTGGCTTAGCTGAGTCACGTATCTTAATGTTATCCTGTAAGGGCTTTGGTTCTCCACCAGCATGTCATCAGAGTGTTTTAGCCCTTTTTCCCTTAACACCAGGTTGTGCCGCGGGTAGCCGTTGACATGTTTCTGTAGATCTTCTTTCTTCTGCGCTACAAAGTGGCACAATCTATAATGGCGTGTCATCAATAGCGACGTGCTTCACCATGAAATGGTCATAGACTCGATACTTCGCATCGATCTTGGCTTTCCAATCTCGGTGAAGACATCCTAAGCATTGGTATGCCAGTCGTCGATGGCCAGCCGCTGCCGTTGAAGATTTCAGCAAAATAGACATGGTGATTTCTGAAAATATAGGAGACCGATGTACTGTCTTTCACTGTTATTCAAGTTCTGCTGCAAATTTTTATAGTCGGCTTTTAGCACTTAGGTGTCTACACAGCAATTTTACGTTATGATCTGCTCGTTATTGCTATTCCTCAGCTTTCCTTAGACTATCTACAACTCGTTATAGTACATACATGTTATGCATAACATCATCAGTTAGTACCCTTTACTTTGCCCTTCTTCAAAAACTCGGTCAGAATCAGTCCTTTATCTACGTTTTCACAACCCCCTTTTCGGTTCTTTGTACCTCTCAAACATTGCAATCTCAAAATGTCCAATCAATACCCAGCTACCCGGTAACCTTCCTTTCTGTTACCCAGCATTGAATACATATATTCCCAATCATCTGCTTTCAATACTGCTCTCTGACTTCCCCGCATCTTAAATCTCTATAGCAAAGCTAAATTAGTTCTGTCTCTTCTTCTTCTTGTATGTATGCGTTACATATATATATCGCCTCGGTGCATCCAATGTAAACTCTTGATCTGCATTCTCCCTTCACCTGCATTCTTTAAAAATAATGAATATTGAATAATCTTATTCTGATTATTCTATTAACTATTCTAATTAACTGCAAGTACGATATGAACAAAAATTAATAACATCTTGATCCTATTTACACCTGAATAATTTACAATAAAAACATTTCCAACATCTTCAGTAACATCTCAAAACATGTTTTAATAGGAAATTTTCTTCTGAGCAGACAAGATCCACTTTTGTGGGTTTGTCCCTTCATATGGTTTCAATGTATTGTGGTGCACTAACTTCTGGACCAACTTCTGTTTGGAGAATGCAGTGTATCTCTGTGATCTTTTTCTTCACCAAATATGGTCCTTCGTAGGATCTTTCTAGCTTCGGTGCAAGTCCAACCTTCCGTGACTCGGACAGGCACCAAACTATGTCACCCGCCTTATACTTATTGACTGAGATCTTGGTGTCATATACCATCTTGTGACGTCTTTTAGCTAAGTTAAGGTGGTCCCTGGCTTCTTGATGGGCTCTCTGCATCCTGGATAGGAGGACGTTAATGTAATCTCCATAAAAAGTAACACCCTGCCCATCAAGTGCTGTCAAGCTTCCAAACACCATCTCAGAAAGCAATCTGACTTCCCTACCCATTGTCAAACCCGTGGACTCATTTGGTGTTGCTCGATAGGCTCCAGCCAGACATCCAAGGTTTTGATCCCATTGATCTTGTTCACCACATAGATATGCCTTAATCATGCGGACAAGGATTTTATAAAAGAGTCCAGTTTGGCCATTACCCTTTGGATTTCTAGGGCCTCTTTTCTTCAGCATCCGGCATAGTTCCTTGAACACTCTGCTTTCGTAGTTACGCCCCTGGTCACTATGTATGCTGAAAGGACAGCCCCGTCGGGATATAAATTCGATAAGAAAATTGCTAGCACAAGTCTCTGCAGTTTGATCTGGCACTGCTAGGACTTCAACATACTGGCTGAAATGGTCTGTAAGTACTAGGATATATCTGTTTCCTTGCTTGGTAACTGGAATCGGACCCATGTAGTCGGTTGCTTTAACATCTAAGGGTGCACCCGTCACAATTGTTCCCATAGGGGCTCGAGGTAACTTGTTTGGCTTTTTATCTCCAGGGCATACATCACACTGTCTTACGTGCAGATCCACATCTCCTTTCATAGCATACCAATAGTACCGCTGGTGGATCTTCTCTAAAGTCTTCTTACAACCTAGGTGCCCTGAAATGACAGAATCATGGCTCTCTAACATAAACTCACGCCTCGTTTTCTGCGGCACTACAAATTGTATATGTTCTTCTGTAAGGTTCTGTTTAACAAACGTTTTGCATAGCAGTCCATCTCTGATAACAAAGCTTTCCCATATCACACAATAATACCTGGAAGCTGGACTTAATGCCAACACTTCTTCACTGCTTGGACGACGGTTATTGGTTTTTGCGTAAAGAATGGGGCCTATATCTGGATCCTGGAGTTCTCTAAGATCAGCTTGACCAGCTGGGGTTCTGCTTGGTTTGCTGTTGTTTTCACCATCTAGAAGCGCTATTCAACGCATTGCTCTCATTACCATGGGGATTGCAGTCTGGATTAACCTCATCTGTTCCTCTCGAAGTACTAGGTACATTATCTGGATCTTCATTTGTGACCCGCACTGTCTCGTTTGGATCCTGCTCTCTTTGGGTATGAGTCGACATAGTCATACTCTCAACATTTTAGCTCACTTGCCATGATATATCTTGGGCTCTCTTTGTAAGCATTTTGCAGGGTCCACACTTCAAAGGCTCATCCATGTCAAAATCTGCACAGTCGCAATCTTTTGGATTTCACATCGCGAAAGTACATCGCTATGCCCCTGCTTTTTACCAGCTCTATATTATATAGAGAAGTCATATTGGGACAGAATCTTTATCCATCTTGCTATTTTGCCTTCAACTTAAACAACCAGACCTGGGCTTTATGAACAATTCGAACTAAAAACCTTCTTCCCAGTAAATACTGTCTGAAATACTCAAAAATGTCCCGTACAGCCAAGAGTTCCTTTTCTTTGATGCAAAAGCTTCGTTCGGCCTTATTTAAAGCCCTGCTGGTATAAGCAATCATCCTTTCTTTGCCTCCTTGAACTTGATGCAGGACACCTCCAAGTCTGACATCGCTAGCATCCACATCTAAGATGAAATCACCACCTTATTGTACAGTAGTGTGAACGTATTTCTTGTCACGAAATACGTATACGATATACGCACGCATCATACACGCACCATTTAAGAAATACATATCATTTATGGTTAACCATATTCGCACGATACCATATGAAATTTTTAATACGTTATACGATATGCGATATGTGATAGAGTATTCGATTTAGACTAATTGCCTCGGAGATTCGTATTCGAATGTTTCATACCATAAATTATGCAAAATCAAGCGTTTGGTAATTTTCTATCGTGCGTCAATCGTATATGGTAATTGGTATCGAATCGTATCATATGTGGATAGTATACGATATACGCTATACGTACGTTCTATATACGAACGATATATGATACATGAACGCACGATTAACGTATGATATATACGCACATTTTGACAAGAAATACGTTCACACTACTGTAGGGGATATCCCATAATCTCTTGGCTCACCAGTGCCTTCTTCAAATTCTGAAATGATTCTTCACAGGCCTTATCCCAGATGAACTGTTTTCCTTTTTTATTTAGTTCCATTTTCGCAAAATCTCGGTAGTATGATCCCATTGCAACAAACTGTCTCACTTGCTTCACATTTGTTGGAGCAGGCCACTCCAAGATTTTTGTTATATTAACCGGGTTGGGTCTTATGCCTTTTCCTGAGACAACATGGCGAATGAATACTACTTCTTGCTGTAGCATTATACATTTCTCTGGTTTGAGTTTCAGTCCTGCTGTTTGGAGTCTTTTTAGAACTTCTCCAACCCTCACCATATGCTCTTTGAAAGTCTGCCATTCACTATGATGTCATCGATGTATATAATACACGTCTCCCATTGAAGACGCTGTAGGGCCAGTTCATGGTCCGCTGGAAGGTATTGCCGCTGTCATTTAATCCAAATGGCATTCTGAGCATCTCAAACTGACCATAATTGCATACAAAAACAGATTTATGTATGTTCTCTGTTTGCAGGGGTATGTGGAAATATCCGCTTGTCATATCAAAAGTACTGAATAGAGTCGAACCTGCCACTGCATCTATGCAGTCCACAATCCTAGGTAGTGGAAAACCATCAGGTGTTACAAGTTGTTTGATGCGGCGATAATCAACGCACGAACGGATTTGCCCGTTTATCTTGGTTACTAGTACAGTAGGGCTTGCCCATGGGGACGTACTCTTCCGTATTACCCCTTTATCAAGGAGCTCTTCAATAGCCTTCTTCTCTTGCTCAGCATAAGCCATAGGCAGTCTGCAAGGTGGTTGCTTCACTGCCTCTGCTTTACCGGTGTCTATTGTATGTTCATTTAAGTGTGTGGGACCAAGGTCAATGTCGTTAACAGAGAAGGTATCTTTGAACTTTATAAGGATGTTTGCAACAGCTTGTTGTTCTTCAGCAGTGCGTCCTTAAGTCGACTTATGAAAAAGATCTCTTAAATGCTCAGGGACCTCCTTTGCCGCAATTTCTATCTGACTTGTGTCTGATGTTTCAGCCGCCGAGATGATTTCTGTGTCTTTGCCGAAAGTAATTTTTCATATGTACGTATTGTTATTTAATTCTTCTAGATTTTCTTCTCTCTAAATCACCTCCTTCAACATGCCTATCTCTTCTGCTTGCCCATTTGGCAAAGGGTTTAACAGCCTAATTTTGCAGGCCGGAGTGGCATTTTTATAAATTAACACGGATGCCATATGCAGGGGATAAGTTTCCTTGAAATGAGCTGTAGGCTTTATTATATATATTGAGCTCCAACACTTGAGTCATCAGCTTCTGACCTGTCTACATCAATCACTGCCTCAGAGTACCCTGGTATTGTGTAGTGATCTGCTGCCTTCACTTTTCTAATCCCGCTTTTCAAACCAATCTGTATACATGGGATTTCTTGCCCTTTTAAAACTATGATGCATTATGTCAATAGCAGGTCAGCCTGCCCTCCGTCATCATTTTGCAGAATGTCGATACCCAAAAGACATTCATCTTCAATTTCTCCTACAATTACCTCTTTTCGCAATGTAACTAGGCCAATCTTAAAGTCGAATTAGCCTTTTCCCTTTTCGCTGATTGGAGCGCCACTTGCACCTGTTAAACATGATGTCTTCATATGGTCAGGTCTAATAGCTGGGTCTAACTTGTTGTACACTCTATCTGATATGACTGTCTTAGTTGCTCCTGTATCAGCTGTCAAAACCACAGGAATATTTTCAATTGCACCTTTTACGTATACCCCACTGCTGTATGGTTTTCTGCGCCGTATTACCACTTCGGGATCATGGCCTTTCTCTACATCTCGGACCTTGCCTTGGTCATGTAGGTTAGTCCGTTGGAGTTTAAAAGTTTATTAAAATGGCGCTGCATTTGGGTTAAATTAATGGTGTCTCGGATCTCTCCTCGATGTTTGAGCTTTAAGGGGACAATCTCTTACATAATAATAGTTTTTCTGGTTACAAGCAAAACATATGTTCTTTTTTTTCTTGTAGGGAAAGTTGTTATTCAATATTTGCTTTTACATTTCTGCTTTCTTTGATATTGTAGGGCTTTCTTCATTTGTTTTCGTGGTTGCCATGGTTACCATTTTGACATTTGTATTTCCTCCTTCTCGACTGTTCTTGTCAGGTATTCTACAAATATTGGCCTTTTGGTCCTGAATCTCTTCATCGTCATCAGCTTTGCGAATGAGCCTCTTCCTTCTGTCAGCCTTGTCAAATTTGTGCCTGTTTCTTGTTTGAATACAATTTGTAACATGATATGCAGCTTCATCTATATCGTTGGGCTCCTTTATGTACTTCACTTCCCAACTGAGCTCTGCATTTCTTAGGCCATCTAAGAATCTTCTCACCAAGTCTTTCCTTCTTGTCCTATTGTCCCACTCTCTATAGGCTTTGTCATAAAGGCACTTCAGCTCTGCTGCATATTCCTCTGAAGTCTCGCCTGTCCTCTGATCTCTTTTGCTAAATTTCGCAGCAAAGGTTTCCAGGGTCTGTATTATCCTGAATCGGTTGTTAATTTCTGAAACCAATCCTTTGAAATCTGTCAGGGTCTCACGCTTTAGCTGAGTGAAGACAAATTCTGCAGCAACCCCTTCTAATTTTCATAGAAGATGGTCTAACTTCTTTTCATCTGTCCAATTTTGTCTCTCAGCAATTGCCTCAAACCTATAAATCCATACTAGCCATTCTTCCTTGCATGTAAAAGACGGTACTTGATATTACTTCTGCTGTGCTGGGGCAGACGAGTAGTGAGAGGACAGCGTTGGGTCCTGCTATCATTCCTTACATATCCAAAGTAGTTTTCCCTGGCTGCCTCTATTCTCTTCTACGCCTTTCTCTGATAAATGCTAAATCAGCATGATTTTAGTTTCTATCTGGGTCTACAGGGTTGTTGTTATTCAGTTGGCTGGCTGTGCCCTCTCTACCCTGCTGTCTGTTGCTAAGTGAATTTACTAGCACATCAGATACATTCTTCAATACTTGAGACATCTGGCTCTGCATTTTAACCATATCATTAACTGCCTTTTCTATAGTGGACTCTGACAAAGGGGTACCATTTCCATGTCTAAACATCTGCTTGGTAACTTAAGGTATTCATCATCTGGGTCTACTCTGTTTATTGATCTGGAGTCCATCAAATTTATATTTTTCTCTTTTCTATTCTTGCCCTCAGCCTGTACATCAGGTACAAATTGGTGGACAGTGACCTCTGCATCTCTGAAGAATACTTCAGTCTCTTGCTCAGACTCAGAAATTCTGTGAGAGAGGTGTCGATCACTGGACGCAAGATAAAATATCAAAGATCCCATCGCTGCCACCATAAAATATGTAACGTGCTGAGTATCTTGGGGTTAGGGACATCTCTCTATATTGGTAGCGTTAATTCTTCCTTTTTTTCTCCCTCTTTCTCTCTATCTTCACTTAAAAATGTTTAACAAAAAATGGACTCGTGTAAAGAGAAAACTATTACTGATTAGCCTGGATACCCTACTTTTTTCTTTTCATATTGTTTAGTATTGTATACAGTATATATGAAGTTTTAATAAAATTTGTCTATACAAAAAAAGATATGGTTGGTTTTCTTCAATTTTATGAGTCGGATTGTCTCCCTTTTTCATGATTTTTGTCATAAATAACATTTTTTCTCTCTGAAGGACATAAATTCAAACAGGTTTGGAGTTTTACAACAGTTCAGTACTGTATTCCAATACAATAGTGTATAGAAATAGTTAGTTATGTATCTGAACAGTTAGAACACATATTTCAAAAGATATTCTTAATTTAGTAGACATTCACCTAAAAGGGCCTTACAATGGGGTCCCTAAATGGGTTATAACCGCGGAACAAGCCTGGTGACCCATATCTTTCTTTATGCCATTTTATTTGGAAAGGATTGATCTTGATTTTGTAAATTATCCGATATCAACCCGATGTTCGATCTATTGTCCAGAATTACTAGACTACTTCCTGACTGCTACACGACCGCACACGATCGCTTCCCGATAGCTTTTCGACCATACACGAGTTCACGTGATCTCCACCATGAACTGATTTGAACCAGGAATGTTTGAAGATTTTATTCTAAACAATTCGATACACGACCATTCACGACTCCATTACGATCATTACGATCTGGTCGGGTGGAAATCTGGCAACGATTGAGTAGAGGTCGAGTTAGTCTAGTTGAGATCGTGTATGACTCGCGTAGAGGTCTGGGTGATCGAGGAGAAGTGGGGATGGTGGTCAGGTTGTCGTTGCGAAGAGGTCGTTAAAAATCGTGTACGGTCGACTTAAGGTCGTGTAGAAGTCTTGAATGTGCATTTAATCGAGCTTGGTCGGACTAATCGGGGAATTTTTGTGATCGGGACAATCGAGTTGATCTGATCGGCGGTGAGAACACAGCTTAAGCCAAATGTCTTGTTAAACTGGAAGTTAGTTTTAAAGATACAGTTTATTTTTCTGTGAAGTGTTTTTATGACGGTCGGTATACAAAAGTCTCATCCACAAGGTACGTGTATTAATTCGCGCATGTAGCAGTGCCATTTCATTCAGTTAGATCTTAATATCTATGGATAGGATTGTAGAATGTATATTCTATATTTCTGCTATTGGCAACACAATATAGCTAGGTGGACTGAAGGTTTGGCAAGAAAAGCGATCAAACAAGAACGCCGCGTTCAATAAACGCTAATGCACAGGGTGGACTCCTTGAAATTATATTTTTTATTCTTTTCAAAGTCCGAATTAGGTCAAGGTCAAGGTGAAATGGACGTTGGGTTTTATATGAGGACGGGAACCATTTAACAATTTAAAACATTCAAGCAGGCGGTGTTGATGCTAAACGAAACAGTAAAATCTGGTTAACCTCGTACGTATGCACGCAGGGTGGGACGGACGGGACGATCACTATATGCCTCCCGCATCTATAGATGCTGGGGCATAACAAAAGTCACTAGAAATTTGTCCACAGGACACAGATGCCCCCACTTCCACAGTAACATGCGATACATACTGAAAATGCCACATTTCACAACATCAAGATCCATAACTCAATCAATGTTAAGTGGGGTTTGATCAAATACCAAGGTGCACAAGAGGTTTCAGAGGTACATGCGACACAAACTTAAAATTCCATATTTTAAAAACATCAAGGCCCATAACTCCGTAAATATTCAGTGCACTTGAATAAAAACTAGAAATGTGTCCATGGACACGGATGCCCCCATTAACGCCGCTCTGTCACAGAATGATGTAAGTAGCAAAGGGAATAGCTATTGTATGGAAAAGCCCCTTCATCGAAGACCATCTACACGTCTTTTAATTAATAAGGGGTGAGGGGAAAAAAACTTATATCTATATCACCAATAGGAATATATAACTTGAAATGATACAAAGGGCCGTAACTCCCATAGCAAATGGCGCCGAATTTTTTAAATAGTAGACGATCATCTTCATATACTATGTAAAAAAACAAACAACCTTTACATAAGAAACTGATGTGTATAGTTATGTTTACACGTATAATTTTGCAAAAGTTTCGGTGTCATTTGAATCGTTAAACAATTATCTGTGATTTTCTGGTAACAGTTTTAGAAAAAATATCGAAAACATGTCTTAGTTAGCCATCAAAGTGCAAAGCGGTCGAATTTGAAAATCAAGAAAATTTAAAATGATTCTTTAGGTGTGTTTAAGACGCTTTGCCAGCCTCGTTCGTATGCCAATCTGCATTAATTCAACTTAATAGCGCGTATGATCGCCGTTGCTTCTGATGCAGGTAAGTATTTGTCTCCACATGGAGTTTCTGTAGCGGCGGACGACGTCATTAAGGATGCCCTGCCATTCTTGTATTAAAGCCCGTTTTAGGTCTTTAACGTTGTTTTTTGGTGGTTCCTCCTAACCCGTCGTCCAAACTCATCCCAGAATACTCTATTGGGTTAAGATCAGGGGACACTGCAGACCTTGGAAGACGTTAACGTTATTCTTGGCCAGAAACGTGCAGTTAATATCTGCCCGGTATTCCCCATGTGGGCCTGGGCGTGCTAACGTAGCACAATAATTTGGCCCACTGCTTAACCCTGGCATGATCGAAGGAGGCGACTAAAAGGGTTTAAATGTGAATCTGGAGTTTCTGAATTTCTGATTCTCCAGCAGGTATTAACTTGTTGGATCCATACCCTATATTTTTATATCGATGTAAATGAGATGTGGATCCAAAACGTTTTTTCCTGAATGACGCCATATAACCTATACAGTGTTGCGGTGCCGTAAAACCAAACTCAACTCAACTCTGCCCGGTATAGAGTCTTCCGGCACGTATAGGGGCATGACTCTGCCTTAGACGGTTTCTAATTGTCTGGGCAGTGATCCCATGTCGACGTGCAGTAACCGTCGCAGGGACAAAACGGTTACGTATATGCGTCAACGTAATAACGCGATCATCTCTACGTGACGTTACGCGAGGCCTACATGATCTCGGAGGATGCCGGACGGAGCCAGTAGAGACGTAATGTGTGGTCAAGTTATGGATAGTCTGCCGGGTGCACCCAAAATGCCGGAAAACAGCATTTACTGACGCGCCAGCTCTAAACATGTCATTTTTCTGATTTCTTTCATTTTTAGAAAGACGTGACATCTCAGTTCTCAGTATTAATTCTGATTTCCAAACAATTTTGTTTTTTCTTATTTGTGATAAAGTCTGCTTGTGACTGCGTAAAAAAGTGCACTGGAAATGACCCCACTATAGGTCAACACTTTGCTGATGGTGAAAACCGGAAACTGAAAGCGTGTAAGTCACGCGCAGTACAACTCAAGGAGAGTGTCGCGCTGTGTAATCTCTATCGACGGGCCCATTATCTAGGATAGGTTAATTGCAGTAAAAGACAGTAAACCCCCGCTAAATTAGCTTTTTAGTATGTAAAATTTCTTTTTTTTGTTAAGTATATATAGGTTAATAATATGTGAAAGTTTTGAAACATTCCGAAAATTCATTTAGGAATAGTTGAGGAAACAAGGTTTTGGATCGCGAAATGATACAAAAGGCCATTACTCCAATAGAAAATGACGCCGAAAAAAGTAATTAGGAAGTGATCATCTTCATATGGTGGTTATTAGTATGTGAAAGTTAGAAAACATTCAGACAATCGGTTTAGGAGGAATTAAAGACACAAAATTTTGTAAAAAAAATGATACAAAGGGCCATCGCTCCAATAGGATATGAAATAAATAAAAAGGAGGCAACCATCTTCAGAAGGAGGTTATTAATATGTGAAAGTTTGAAAACATTCAGACTATTGGTTAAGGAGGAGATGAAGACACAAGACTTTGTAAAGTGAATTTTGTAACGCGAAAGGATACAAAGGAAAGGGTGAGGGGGGGGGGGGGGGGGCCGGGGCCCCGTGGCTATAGTCGTTGGCTTGTTGCAATCTCTCAGCCCCTAACTGCTGTGGGTTCGAATCCCAGTCTTGGCACTTCGGATTTTTAAAGTGAGGTAGCCTTCCAGGTGGCTTGCGGTAGGTCGGTGGTTCTACCCGGGTGCGCTCTGAGCCTGAAATAGTGTACAGAGGTCCCCCGGTGTCTTCCTCTAACTTTAATGAGCTGGACGTCGCGATTTGACTGAAATACTGTTAAAGCGACGTTAAATTCCAAACAAACAAACATAAAACAAAAAAAAACAAAAAAAAAACACACATTTTATGTAAAACTAACATACGACATCCAGCAGCCCAGTTTCTATACCAACTGCAATGCCTTGATTTTAATTTGAAGAAATTCGGTTGTTTGATCGCTTTCTTTGTCAAAAGTTTACCTTGTGGATGTGAATTTTTTAATTTCGTTTTTGCGTTAATTTCAAACGCAATTATTCCACTAAAGAGACATTTATAGCAACTGGTATACCGGTAATTTTCAAATCTCTAGATGTTTAGAAGAGGCACTGGACCTATAAAGAAATGAAAATATAACAGCGATAAGTCATGTTTATCACGTACATTTATCCCTCTACACTTGTAAGTGGTGAGCGCTGCCATGCTTCTATCATGTAACCGCAAAAAAAGCCCAATGTTGACTTCCATAACTACATCCGAGGTATGTTTTATTAAATATCCAAGGGTGTTCCGAATGCCGAGGTATGTTTCTTAAAATTAGCCAAGGGTGTTCCGAATGGATAAAAATTGTCACAAATAGTGTAAGATATAGCTTTATCACATGACGTTGCTTATTTCCGGTGTAATATAATCATCACGTATTTTCTTATACAAACAACACGTTACATATGACGTCACAAAAAACAATAAAAAATCTTATTAACCTGTTGTTGTATTGTCATGTGATAAAAAGAATATCAGATTCGTTTTAACTTTATATAAACTTTTATTAGACTCGTTCTGGAACCTTTATTAAGCTCGCCAGAGGCTCACTGATAAAGATTCCTGGACTCATCTAATAAAATTTTATATAAAGTGAAAACTCATCAGATATCCTCTATATATACATGTTTGTACTATTTTAGGTAAAATAAAAATCTCAAATCTCTTGAGTGTATATGCTCTGGTCTGTATAGTTTCATATATGATTTAAAAAAATGTTTGCCTACATCAGGCAAATTATGACGACCATTTTAAATCACCTGTGTCCCCAGAACGCAAACGGTTTATTTCCACATGTTGATTTGATGGCTGAAGTAACGTCATCTATCAACATCTTCAGACTTTTGTACACTGGATCCTGGTATCTTGTTTCTCGTCCTGCAAGGGTGACACCATATACTGCAAAAATAAGAATAAAGCAAATAGTTTGCAAACACAGAATGACATGTTGATACTGTGATTCCAATGGCATACTCAGCTAAAACGAAAACTTTACATGGTATTCAAGAGGTGATATTTGATTATTAAGAAGGCGTTATTATGTTTCTTATGCTCGATCATTTTGTATCGTTGTTTTTTTCTTTTGATTTTGCTTGTAAAATCATTGTTAAAAATGATGAAATATGGCATAGGGGACTCAACCAAAAATTCAGAACATGGACATTAAAGTGAAAAAGTCGTTTCACCAATTCTGATTTCCAATTTAGCTGTAGAAAAGACATGCCTTCCCTGACAGCAATTTATTAGGAGTTTGGCTGGCATCCATTGCTTGCAATGCACGCAAGAATTATTCGCCTATTGGTGTTAACGTCTCACGAGGACTTCGGAAGTGCCTGCCATTGCACCACAGAGCCAGTGTGAAGTCGTGTATATTGTTTATCGGATGATTTGTCCTGATACTTCGACCAAGCTCATCCCAAATGTATTCGATAGGGTTCATATCTGGGAATAAAGCCGGCCAAGGCAAAATGTTTATGGTTGTTTTTTTGTGCCAGAAAATTTGTTCGAATGGGAATCTTGTTTTGCCTCAGATTGTCTGTCGAGCAGTTGCCCTTGCTGTTAAAAAGCGGTTACGCAGATGCGTCACCGTAATATAGCGGTCGTCTCTTTGGGACGTCACACGACGTTGAACAGGACGCGGACGATCGCGGAAGGAACCAGTGTAAGCGAACCGAGTGCTGAGGCTGTGGATGGTATGACGAGAACATCAAAAATGCTAGTCTATGTCATTAACCACTGCACCAGCCTGAAGCATGCACATAGCCTGATAACGTTGATTTTCAGAAAGACGTACTTGGCTGTACAACGCCGAAAGATGAAACATTATGTACCAACAACAATTTTTCGAGTTGTCAGGTACAACTTCCGGCTTTTCCCGATTTACACCTGAGAAAGAAATAGTTCTATATTTTCGATGATTTAAATAATAATCTCTACTTTAAATGTGGCAGATATCGCTGGATATAATATGCCTCATGTATCTTCAACAACAAACTAACAATGAAGAAATAATGACCGTGTTGTATCTTATTTCTGTATGCGTCAATATGTTAAACAAGTTCGAAATAATATTTTCACTTTTCATTCATGATAGCAATAGTAAATGGACCGTAGTAAATACCTAGCCTCGTTTTAGAGTTCGCCTCGTTTTAGTTTCCGCGATTTACAGCATGGAAAGTCTAGCTACCAGCCGACAGAAAATGACAAGATTATTCCGGTGAATTATCTCCGTGAATAAACACCGTGAATCAACAATCTGTAATGTTTTTCCTCATTTCATTTAATATATTCATCAAACAACTCCTGCGTAGAAAACTCTAAAATTTCATTCATAAAGCCAGCTGAAGCTGTCTGCTGTACAGACCATGCCAGTTCAATGAATGATTCGCCAGTTTTAGGCCAGCATATACACACTTAACCATGGAGTTATACAAGTAAGGGAACTTATATACTTCCGTGATTCCCTGATGAAAAATATTCATCACTCCATTCAAAAATAATATTAACTACGGAGAAAAGTTACAAAGCAGTTTTTTAGATCACAGATAAGATGTGTGTATTCAACATTGGGGAGTAGCCGAAACGTATCAGAAACGTATATGTCAATTTCATGAGCAGTCTGTTTTCAAATGTGTACCTGTTTGAAAGATCAGCGCAGGTGTTGGCAAGTTTGATTAATGTTTTAAAAAGTATGAGTTATGTCACTCAAATTTTATACAGGTTAAATAAGTTGATGGTACAGACATATTTTTATCTATCCTGAAATGAATTGAAATGAATTGAAATGAAATATGTTGATTTGATTTGAATCTTAAATTGATTTTTTAATTGAATTGTGAAATGAACTGTGAACTAAATTGTGAATTGAATAGTGAATGATATTGTCAATAATAAATTGAATTAAGTTGAATTTATATATTAAATGAAATAATGAAATTAAATTTGAATTGAAATGTTTAGATAAAATTCGTATTAGATCTACTTTATACTAGATTAAATTAGATAATAACTAGAAAGGAATTTTTACAGTTTATATACCTTAACCAGTCAGGACAAAGAAGCAGTTCTTTTTATCAAATTGTGCCCACTTGACAAATAGGTCCAAACAATATGGTATCCAGCTACTTTTTCTACAATTCATCTCTGTTTTAACACCTACTACAAAACAGTGCAGATTTTGACAGCTAGAGCCAGCTGGGACAGCTCTATCTATTCCCCTTCAGTTCTATTTAAAACATCAATAAATGCCATGACCTTTGTGCACAGTCTGGAGAAAACATGTACCACAGCAACACTTTAGTACAAAACAATCAAGGATAATCATTTCTGAGTTATAATAAACTCTTCAAACCTGCATATGTAGTTAATTATTGGTTTTGACTGGGCCAAAAGGCGAAAATGAAGCTCTACTGCGTACTGCTACCTTACGTCGCCCGGCTTAATATTTTAATAACGTCACGGCGTTTTCCGTAAGATCAGTTTTTGTTGTTGTTTTTTTTTTTTTTTTTTTTTTTGGTGTTTTTTTTTAAAGCCAGCCACAAGTATCACACTCGGTAAGAATTCTATCACTCTTATTAGGAAGTTAAATACAAACATAAAAATAAATGTATGTTTATTAGCAAACTGGTTGTTTAATAAGTAGGCCTGTATTCATTAGAATATTATTATTAGTTATAAGAAAGTTTACTTGATGCAAAGTGAGGACTTCTGGTTGTTTCTGAGTTTTACTTGCTTGTGTTACATGTAAATGGATACATACATTTGGCGTACACTATAGTTAATAGTGTGTATTGCGCAATGCTTTTGTAGTTGTTTGTTTTTCTATTTTTTTAGAGAATCGCCAAGAAATTAAGATTTTAAAGACGTTACGACATATTATTGATTTTCTTCCCTGCATCAGTATACAAATACATCTACACACAATTATTAAACATGACAACAGAAACTGCAGTGTGTAAGAACCATTACACTATCTTGACTTGATATATAGAGTTATGTCCTATGTTTTTATCATCATGTTATACAGGTGCATATTTACGGCATGTTCTGTTAACAATGCGCTCTTATTGTCATATGGCCCTCAACAACAGACTTATTGGACAGAACTACATTAATATCGTGTTGTTGTTTTTAAACAAAAAACCGCTGGTTTTCAATCCCTTTGATATCTTGCCTGTGATCAAAAATCTATAAAACCATGTAATGTTTTCAATTTTGCTTAGTATATATACATGTAATCAGTTGTTTTCAAGATACATCTTTAGGACTTGTATTTTTCACAAAACAAGTGGCCCATGATGGTCTGCTCTATACCGGTTTGCCAAATTTAGTAACTTTCTGTCTTAAGTTGCAAAACATCAAGAAGTTACTGAGATAAAGACTATAATGCAGTTGCATATCAGACCTCAACCAGAATATCTGAGTAAAAATCAAAGGATATAATTAGCATTATATACAAAGACTTATTTGACTTGATTATTTATGTAGGTGTGATGGTTGGTTTAAAAGTATTGAAGCCTGGTTTAAAGTCAAAATGTAATGCTTTAAAAAGTAACTGAGATATTGAATTACATTTTGTCCAGAAGCTTAATTAAAGGAATTTTCCCTATTTTTAGTGCTATTTTCCAGTATGTATCTGGCTGCATTTCGAAAGGTAACCAACTAATAAAAACATCAGATAAAAGCTAAATGTGCTATTGTGTTCAAAAGCTCAATTTAGCATTTTTAACCCAAAATCAAAGTACCGTAACCTAGTCGTGCAGTAGGGTACCAGGCTGGTTTTCGAAAGGAAGTGAGACTTTTTTATAAGTTTATAAATTAAGGTGCTTTTGTATTCTCAAGCTCAGTTAAAGCAACTGGAAAAATCAGGTCATGCATGGGTGGATCTGGCTGGTTCTAAATAGGAACTGAGCTCTCATATATATTTAACTACTCTTTGAATATGATGCATATCGGATACGAAATGTAGGCTCTATAGTGTTCACTAGCTATATTATACCAATTTTGACAATTTCACGTGCCATAATCCAGCTATTCATGGGTGGATCTGACCGATTTTGAAAGGAACGGAACGCTCATGGCTATACTACACTGTATTAGTTTGATGAAATCACAATCAAAATTAAAGAATATCGTTTCCAGAAGCATTTGTTTTTGGACGGACGGACGCACGAACGATGGACACCGCGAAAATGGCACAAGCTCTTCTGGTATTTGGTCAGTAGAGCTTTTTAAAATCGGAACATATCAAAACAGAAAAAGGTTTTCTTATATGCTTTTCCATGAATTATACAGATTTCTCAGTGAATTACAACCTTATAATCTACAGGGCCCTATGTGCCAGCAGTAACAGCAGTAATTACTGTAATTACATAGAACAGACAAACTGCATAAAACATGTCGGTATACATCTAAATGAACAAGAGGACCATGATGGTCCTGTAATCGCTCACCTGAATATTTCTCTTTACAAAATTACTTCATGTAATTCATGT